>CAUYLG010065692.1:0-90337 GCA_963573385.1 Cacajao melanocephalus
GACAACAGATGCTGGAGAGGATGTGGAGAAATAGGAACACTTTTACACTGTTGGTGGGAGTGTAAATTAGTTCAACCATTGTGGAAGACAGTGTGGCGATTCCTCAAGGACCTAGAAATAGAAATACCATTTGACCCAGCAATTCCATTACTTCATATATACCCAAAGAATTATAAATTGTTCTATTATAAAGACACATGCACATGTGTGTTCACTGCAGCACTGTTTACAACAGCAAAGACCTGGAACCAACCCAAAGGTCTGTCATTGATAGACTGGATAAAGAAAATATGGCACATATATACCATGTAATAGTATGCAGCCATAAAAAATGATGAGTTCGTGTCCTTCATAGGAACATGGATGAGTCTGGAAACCATCATTCTCAGCAAACTGACACAAGAACAGAAAACCAAACACAATATGTTATCACTCATAGGCAGGTGTTGAACAATTAGAACACGTGGGCACAGGGAGGGGAGCATCAGACACTGCGGTCAGTGTGGGTGGGGGTAGGGGAGGGACAGCTGCGTGGGGAGGGTGGAGAGAGATAATGAGGAGAGAAATACCAGATATAGGTAATGGGGGGATGAAGGCAGCAAACCACCTTGCCATGTATGTACCTATGAAACAATCCTGCATGATCTGCACATGTACCCCAGAATCAAAATTACAATAAAAAAGCAACAACAACAACAAAAAATTCAATAGAAGAGATGTAATATTCAATATTTCTATTTTACTCTGCTATTTATGAATATTACAGTAAAGTACTTCATTATTTGCTTAATACATGCATCTTGGATCCCCCTGCCAAGGCTGAATACAAAATATAACACTCTTATTTTTTACATTTAAATTATCATTGGGCTAATTGCTAATCTCCTCAAGTCACCTTTAAACTGGTTTTAAAAGTTTTCTAGTGTTCTGCTTCATGTGTGTTAAAACAAACACTTACATTTCTTTCTTATTTTGTTACAACAATACCACCTCCACTAACAACGACCCTCAAGAAGAACGCTCTTCTGTTGTGCACACGTGTGGCATGGGGACAGAATGGGTGAGGCTCTCTCTTTGAACACTTCCTTATAAACTTGGCACAGGCTTTCCTACTTCTTCACAGCAAACTTCAGATCAGGTCACAGACTGAAGTGAGACTGTATCACAGCCTTTTTGAAAATATAAGAAAGAATAACATCAACTGAAACTGGCAAAGGCTCATCTCAAGAGCCAGGTGCCCAACCTGGATTCAGGTTCCTCACTGTGCCTCTATGTCCAGCACAGACAGCAGGCAGGAGTCAGCTTTCTCCCTAATGTAAGTGTTTCAAATGTCCATTTGCTTCGGAGAGTTGACCAAACTGTCACCTCACTTTCTACTAGACACTGGGAGGAAGTTAAGGCACCTCTTTGCCCTGTATAAACTCCGCTGCACTTCTCCACCAGATTAACTTCTTCATCAGATTATTCCTTTCAGGAATAATCTAGCCCACAGCTCCTTCCGCATATGATCTTGTACCAAGGCTCCAATGTGATCCTCTTGGTCCAAAGTAACATTTCCCAAACTCTTGATTTGTTCGAGTTAAAGGAACACGTGTATGAGACAATAGCACTCTGATATATGTTACGGTCTGCCAATACAGCACTGCTAATTTCATTCATTCTTTAGGGTGAGGGAATGGAACTTCATGATTTTACTCTCCCTCCTGCAATTGTCTCATCTCTATTCCGCAACATGTTACAAAAATTTATGTCTCAGGAATGAGGCTACTTAAATCTAGATTTGTAAGATTTAGGAGGAATATATTTAACATAATGTACAGGGGCTGGATTGTCCTGAAAGATGTGCCAATTACATTACCAAACAGAACACTTTCCATTTCAGTTTGAAATATCTGCACTTGATTTACCTCACTACATTCAGACCTTCCCCAAAAGAAGTATATGTAGAGATCTAAGAGAAAAATAGACCCTTCTAGAGTGGTTCCTCAAACAACAAAGGATTAGTTGGTTACCAATAAAATTCTGCCAATCTTTATCCTAGAAGCAGAAAATATTGATGGCTCTTAACACACACTTTTCCCAACCTTTGTAAAGAAAGTGTTTCATTCAGTCTTTTCCAGTCAGCACAATATATTTATTTTAAAATTCTCTAATTTTTCTACTTTGAAGAGTTTCTAAATGAATATAATTCCAAAGATAATGTGCATTTTTATGTTTTTTGAATTATTCAGTTTGCCTGAGTGTAAAATATGACAATGATGTAAATTTATTCACTTCACTTCCTTTTTCAGTGTGCAAATTATTTAATATAGAAGATTACATTGAAGGTATAAACTGTAAGAAAATAAATTTCTAAAAGAAATTTCATGTTAATGAATGAAATAAACATGTATTCCTTTATTTTAGGAATTAGATTTAATCAAATTCTATCTGTGTCAGAAATCCAGATGCAGTTGACCCTTGAACAATGCAGGAGATAGGGGTGCTGACCCCTACACAGTTTAAAATTCATGTATAACAATGACTCCTCTAAAATGTAACTACTACTCACCTATTGTTGACCAGAGCCTTACCAATAACATAAACAGTAGATTGACACATATTTTGTATGTTATATGTATTATATACCTATTCTAATAAAAAAGCAAGCTAGACTAAAGAGAGTGTTATTAAAATTATAAGAGAAAATATATTTATTATTCACTAAGTGGAAGTGGATCATCATAAAGGTTCTCATCCTTGTCGTCTTCATAATGAGTAAGCTGAAAAGAAGGAGAAAGAGAAGGAGTTGGTCTTGCTGTGTCAGAGGTGACAGAGCTGGAAGAAAATCCACATGTAAGTGAATATGTACAGGCAAATATTTAGATGTAAAGCATAGCTTTAAGAATATTCTTGTTTCTTATAACTTTGAACTTTATTGATCTTATTAATCTTATAGATCATTATCTTGGAAGAAATTTAACAGACTATACATTGTTTATCTTAGTAAATGAAAAAAAAAGTACTTTTGTGTCTAAGTAGCTTTTTTTGTCAAATTAATACTACACATATATGTTAATCTTTTCTTTTTAAAACGATTTAATATATTTTCATTTGATTTCCTCAGCTCTCTGTACTGTACTATAGGGCATGTTTCTGCTCAACATTCTACATTAAGCATAAACAAGGACTAATAGCAAGGTAACCTAAATCCTTTGTCCTTTCTGGGCACTAGACATTCTCACAACCATGGGTGCCATTTCTATTAAATGCAATTACCCAATTGGAAAAGTTTCAAATAATCTAATGAGTGAGAAATGCAGATTTAATCAACTCTTTGCTTACTACTACTCATTATAATATAAATCCTGCTTTGATTCTAACTCTTTTACATGCCTATCCCTTCTTCTGTTTGTCTGCTTTGCTAAACAGTGTCCTCTACGATATAGACTGTACTTGTTATTGTATTATATGGAACTCTTAGAATTGCATCTGGTTATAAGAAGATGAATAATAAATGTAATTTGAAGATGTAAATGATGCTACTAAGGATTTTAAACTCGTGGCAGTCTTACCGTGCAATGCAAATGCCAGTCAAAAAATTTATTTTTACAGCCTTGTGACCACTTCTATCAATCTTAAAAATTACTAAAATTCTCCTTCAACACATTTGTATTTAGGTGTTTTTTTTCAGTTATTTAAAAATTTATTTTTAAACTTTTAAAAAAACAATCGGATAAGTCTATGCAGTCACATATGAAAGTCTACAGAAAATAATGCAGCATGCAACTACATTATTTTACAACAATGAAAGCTGTCATATAACTATGTTCCTTCTCACAGTGAAAATAAAATTGCCTGGAATCCTGTGTTTCAGCAGATTATTACAGAGCTGGAGTAGGAGGTAATTACAAAGACAAGGACCCTCCATGAAAAATCTTTGCTTTAAGAGCCATGATATTCACATTGGTCCCTAAGTATGAGTGTGTACCAATGGAGGAGAAACTTCTGAAATTTCAAAGAATCATACATTCTGTATAAAATCGTAGCTTTGTTATTTCTGAGTCTTTCATAACAGATATACCTTACATTAACTTTAGCCTCCCTGATAGTTTTAATCCAAAAACCCTACTTTTTGATATTGAAAAATATAAATAATAAACATTTAATCACATAAATTACATAAGGGAAAAATAAAATTAAGCAAAAATGCTAACAGTCTCAAAAGATGTTTTTAAAATTATAATGTTACAAATAAAGCTTTTAAAAGTAATTAAGTAGATGTTAAACTTTATGATCCAAATGAAATTACATTCCCAATAAAATTTTTTATGGATGATACCTTGAAATATATACAGGAATTAAATAATTTGCTTAGTAAATTCGTAAATATAAATACTGTAAAACTGATAGGCTTAACTTTATTGCTGTATTCCTCAAAATATATTTAGTGTGTTTGTGAATGATATACAGTGATTTACATGTACAAGGATCTAATTTTTATGTTTTTTACTATATATCATATATGTTACCCAAATAACAGAATAGTCCAATGAATTCTTTATATTCATGTTTATGTTGATATTTCTATCCAAAGAATCACCAAATATTAATTTATTTAAACAAAAACACTAATTGCTTAGATATTTACTAGAGTAAATCTTTAGCCACCTAAATCCTTTCAGCAGGAATGACTGTAGAAAAGTGAGTAAATTTCTTGATAACTTAAGGTTAACCCCTTATGCCTGGATATATTTATTTTAAATACTATTGCTGGAAATCCTTTCGAATTACTTTCTTTCTTGCCTTCTTAAACAAATAGTACATTGAGTTTAATGCAAACTTTTTTTATTGAATCAGATTAATCTCTGAACTTTGTTTATTGTGAAGCACTAAAGCTTCAGCTACATGTAGAAATATAGATAGAATGAAAAATGGAGCCAAATGGCTATGATGCTTGAAACATGCAAAAACAGCCTAAGGCTGTCTTCCTCAGTATTTGATATTAGTGTGGTGGTTGAGAGAACAGCCTTTGAAAACATACAGGCTCAAATTTGAATCTCAAACCTCCCACTTCCATGCCTCTATGTAGTTTGGGAAAGATCATTTCACCTCTACAAAATTTACTTTTTTATCTGGCAAACTTGGGGTAATACTAATCTTGTAGGGTAGGTATAAGGAATAAATATGATAATCTGTGTAAATCACTTAAGCCCACTGACATTTAATAAATGCTCAAGAAACGGTGATGAAATTCTACAAGCAGCAGATAAAGTACTGTGAAAACTAGAGAAGGACGAATCAGGATAGTTTCCTTCCTCCTTTGTGACTCCTCCTGTCTTTTTTCCTTTTTTTTTTTCCTGCCCAGCCTTTCCTTTCTCACCCTACCAGCTCCCTCTCTGAAGGGACAATGTGGCCTCCAGTGAGGGATGTCCCAAGTGAAGGATACACCTTTGACTACCTTATTGAAAAATGGCAGTTCATCTAAGAAGTTCTTCCGTTTACCTAAACTTGGAGGATCATCAATAGAACCACTAATTTGAGTTACTCTTCAGTGCTGGACATGATTTGCCCTGACTTGAACACCAACACTTTAGCAGATATTTGCACATGTTTGATCAGGGTCAAACCTTTCACTGTGGTCTCAGAAGAGTGAACATGGCTGACCTCTAGGGCCTTGGATGGGAGTCTTGACTTTACTGACAGTTGAGTAACTTTCTCCATTAGGCTAATGGAGGGAAGACATGTTTGGAAGAGTGATTACTCCTTATGAACTTTTCAGTGAAAATGACATGAAAAGATAAATTAAATGCCAAATCTACTGTGGTCAGTTTTGAAGAAAGCTTTTATTTAATCTTGTTTTCTTCTAGCATTATTTAATTAATTTAAAGGATAGTTCTTGTGATTTTTCTGTAGATTTTGATTAAATATTCTAGACTGCTATGTGCAGTATTTTTGTGCATTGTGAGATTTAGGTATTTTGGAGTATCTTAGAAAATTATAATCTTAGAATTAAGTTGCCATTTAAAAAGAAACAATTTGCAAAAATTAAAGCAATGTCTTTTAACTTGCACGTTAAGTCACTGTGATCAGTATTGATATGTTCATTAAAAATAGTTGATCTCTTTACGTGCCATGGTGGTTTGCTGCACCCATCAACCCATCATCTACATTGGGTATTTCTCTTAATGCTATCTCAGAATTTAAAGTATGTATGTGTATATAGGCATTCTATTTTTAGAAGGATATATATGGTATATATACACATACATACTTTAAATTCTGGGATAGCATTAGGAGAATATATATGTATGTGTATACACACACACCCCTACCTGTTTGTGTGTATATATGTGTGTATATACCATACACACACACACACATATATATATATATACATACAACCATTAAAAAAAATATATATATATGAAAGGTTGATCATTTTCTTAGTGCCATATGTTTTAAATTCACATTTATTTTTTCACCGATGAGCTTGCATTAATTTTGCAAAGGGAACAGCTAAATTGATTCTGTACAAGAAAGATATTTTATTTCCCTTTACTTCTCCAAAATATTTAGTGATTCTGGCCTGGAAATGCTTTAACCCAAATTTTATAACTTAATAAATTAAAAGAGCGTATATGATGATGATGTTTTTAAAATTGAATATAAATACTTGCTGCAGATAATTTGTAGAATGTTGCCTACTTGAAGATGGCCTATATTTCCAAAATTCAGGAAATCAGTAGGGAACTACTTCAAGTGATCCACCCATCTCAGCCTCCCAAAGTGCTGGGATTACAGGAGTGAACCCCTACACCCAGCCACTTTAAGTTTGATAATTCACACGTAGTGATGGTGGTGGAATCTGGTGGTGGTTAGTGAAGATACTACCTACTAAAAGTCTTTGGCATAAAGGAAGACCTCAAAATTTTCTCTAATCATCTTTTATTGTATATGTTTGTCTTTTGTAGTTTATTCAGACATCCTTGGGGTTGCTTAGACTGCTAGTCATAGATTGCTTAGGAGCAGATTTCACCTTGAGCAGCCAGGAGGCAGCATGTTGATGGGGACAAAAGCAGTCTGAAAGAAGCAAAGCTAATGGTTGAAAGAAGCCACAGGTCTTGAGATGCACATTCCTCTATAATTATTTTGCTGAGAATCAGCTCTAGTACTCACATTGTTCTGTAATCCAGTTCTTTTCCTTTTAGAGGATTTCTCCTAATCATTTTCACTCATCTGTGAACAAATTCTAAAATTTGTTTTATTCATTTATAAATCTCTGGGGCTCAGCAAAGTCCTGGATACACTGTGACAAAAATATTTGTGATAGATCTATTTCTGCTAAATCTTACTCTTTCATTTTATGTGCATATTTTTTTCAAGCGTGTTCATTTTTACAGATCACTTGAATTCTTTCATGGGACAACACAGTGGCTCAGATAACATGTAAATACAAATAAGCCTGCAGTATTTATCCAATATAAATTGAGAATTTGGGACAACAAAAGTGGAAGAGTGTTTTTCTTCTTTTCTGATAGAATTTAAAGGCTTATTTGAGAGAAATTATCTTTTAATTCATAAAAACCTTTTGTCAATAATATTAAACTCTAATGAGACTTGATTTTTTCCTCCCTAAGAAATCATGTAACTTGCATGCAGTTACCATCATGTCATTCTTTTTGTTTCTCTTTAATGCACTCAAAATTTTAATTTATACTGTGAATAGAATTTTAGGTCTTGATTGTATTTGCTATTGAAATTATATATAAAAATATTTCATAGTACATAAGATGGAAGAAAATATTTTGGAGGATAATTTATGGGTGTTTATATATACGATTTATTAAAAATAGAAGGATAATAAAAAGCACCTGAAAATTTTAAAGTAGCAAAGGTGACCTTGAATTCTAGTTGTGGTAACTGTTGTATAAATAAGCTGCTAAAGTGTATGTGGGTGCATATTATCTATAGATACATATATATCTATTATATATCTATATAGATAATTATATAGATATATAACAATAATTATGTAACAGATATATTATGCAGTATCTATTTTTAAAATATTGACTGTTAAGTAAGCTATCATTTAAATAATGACTATTAAGTAAGCTATCATTAGGCTATATAATTTAGGACAATGTTTATTTTTAATACACAATTTTTATATTTATTGAAAAAGCTCCTCTTTATTATATGCTGGGAAAATTATATTGAAATTAATACCTCTGACAATGTTATCAAGAGTTAATTCTTTCAAACACAAATATGTTGCCTCTGATATTATTTGTCATGATTTATTTATATTTTAGAATAATTTTATTGCCTTCCACCTGTAATTTATGCTACTTTATTTTCATTATTTTCAAAGGTAAGGGATAGAACACAATGAAATTCTCTCCAACTCTCAAAATTTAAGTTCCTCTATGATAGATGGTGATATTGTAATAAGAGAGTACTAAGTAATATTATATTAATTCAATGTATACAATTTATAGATGTAATACTTTTCAAATAATTTACAAATGTAATAGTTTCCTAATTTCTTTGTAGCAGATCAAGTTTTTAATTAACATGGGCAGAAAATTGTATATTACTTTCTGAATAAAAAGGCTTAATTAAATAAAATCTAATAAATATATCTAGGCAATAGCATAAAGTCCATAACATTTATATTGTCTCCATTTAGCAGTTTTTGAGACATTTTTGTGGTGTAACCATTCTACATTAGTAAATATACCTATTTTGTTAATCTGAAACTAAACATATCTGAATATGGCTTTCTTGCATATTGGGTGGTTTGTTTTTGTTGAATCATGATTTCACCTAGAAAACATAGATAGTATTATGTTGCTTAATTCTAGTTGAATATATTTCTGGGACTCTCTCAAAGATGTGGTAATTTCGTTTTTATTAAAACCATTAAGCCCTAGCTTTATAATCTTTACATGCTAAACCATAAGATTAATTTATGGGCTTTGTGGCTGGTCTAACTTTGCATGATTGTCTTAAATTAACATCTGCAGCCTGGTCTGCATGTCCTGTCATCATCATTTCTGTTCCCATTCATGCCTGCACCTGGAAATTAAAGGTTCCTTCTTTTGTGTAACCTATGTAAGAATTGATGTTTCTACCCCCATCGCCCCATGTTCTTTCAATTTAGGGAGTTTTCTGGAAAGCCTAGTTGGTAAATAATTGTCAGGCAGCTAAACAACTGAGAAGTTTGAGTCTAAAATTTGTGTATTTAATAGGGCATATAATAAACATGTTTGACATTATATCATAATCATATTATGACATAATATGGCATGATATGATGTTACAATGAACAGTTATATTAGGGTGTTTCTTTTAGGATATCAAATTTCCACACATGTTCTACAGATGGTCAGCTACCACTGATAAGGAAGGAAAAACATATCCCTAAGCACTTTCACTGTCAGCAGGTATTGGCAGTGGTTACAAAGAAGTCACTATTTCTAAGGGACATTTCAGACCAGGACTCTTGCTTTAAATTTTTGAGCCTGAAATAATTTTGGAAATCTACATGAAAGCCTCAGTCAATGCTATTATCATGGTTGCATTTATGATGTTTTTGAGGTGATAATTGCTAAGACATCAAAACCTAATATTCTTCTAAGATGAGTACAAATTAAAAATTAATAAAACCACTATTCTTTTTTTCCTTTTGCCCAGAGGGAATTTTGATATATGATTTTTAAGTATGCTTTACCCTGGCAATTGTATGCAGGAAATTGACATGTTTACCAAGATTAAAAAAAAATGTATATATAAGGTAATACACATTGGGCAAATATCTGTCACATTATGCATAGAAACAAACTTTTATATTGGTTCTCAAATGTTAAGTTAAGCTCTTTTGTTATTTTCCTACTGGAATCAAACATATTTAGGTATCTATTTAAGAAAAATGGCATTTATGTATTACTTTTCTGTGTAACTGAGGAGAATTGCTGACAAACATAAGGTACCTGAACATACAAAATTTTTACTACTGGCTTGCTGATTTTTTAAAATGTACACTTTTATCTAAGTGTTTTGTTGTGGCAAATACTAGAGAGACACAAACAAGATCCATCCTTATGATACATAGCAGAAGCCACATTGAATAAATATATAATGAACACATCATATTTTTATATTTGCTAATCTAATCAGAGCATCTTTAGAAGCAAATGATGAGGATTTCAACCTTGCTTAAGAAAGGTCTTTATGTGGTGCTTAGGCAATAAATGCTTGATGTCTTAAAGATGTCATTAGATATCAAGAAATAGACTAATAATTAGATTTTGTTTGCTTTCTTTGATTACAGTTAGTTCCACGTGGGTACCAAAAAATGACATCAGGCTAAATGTAACTTTGCATCTGACATAGGGAGTTCTTCAGACTAATTACTTGACCATTTTCTCACTATAAAGAATTTTAATTAAAGTGACTTATTTTTTAGGTCAGCAATGTCATAAAAGGCTATATAAATGGTGGTAAATAACATAATAACATCATTCCCTGAATGCTTTTAATGAAAACATTCTCCAAATCAAAACATTCTCCAAATCATGAAAATTATTTAAAAAGTATTTAGAGTAATTCACATATTCTCAGAAACCATATTTTTTCTTCTAAATAAGAAAATAATCTATAATTTGACCTCAAATTAGAACACATATAATAATTCAATGAGTCTTCAACCCAAATATTAAAGTTTTAATATAAAGTCAATTATTTTATAAAAATAGTTAATAAAACAAGAGTGTTGACTATTTAGAGTATACATAGTGGATCTGTTTATCTTGAAAAGCATTATAAATCAACATAGGTCAATACAACTAACCAGAAGAATGCATGACTTGTTAAATTTATTTTCCTTGATATGATAAAGTACTTATTAAAATATTACTCAGGTCTCTCATTACACTGGCTGAGTTTTAGGCTAAGATAACACAATATACATTTCTTTCCTTCTATTCAGACAGCCTTGAGAGAGAGGGACCAAAGGAAAGATGCCATTAATCTAATGAATGAATGAAGAGCTCCTCTGTTCCTGGAGAATGGGGAATGGATGGGAACAAGGTAGAAAGTGAGGTGGGAATGCCTGTGAAAGTTTTGAGTCTAGATCACAAACTTGGCTTCCAGCATGCACTGGCAGCTCATCCATGCAGTGTGATGGATGATACCTCCAAAACCAATTCTTCACCTCAGGTTCTCCCTTAGGAAATACTAGGACTTGTAAGTCTTGATCCAGGAGAAGATACTGTACCCCAGAAGCCATTGGCTATATTTATTTTCAACAGTGCATTTCACTACAGCCAGGGATACGCAGGTTTATTTATTCATAACACTAAATGCTCTCCATTCCTTCTTTTCCTTCTTTTCCTGGCTAATATAAAAGTGTGCCCAATTTAGAACTGAGTAAGAGAGAATTGAAATATGCTCTGGGTAGTATTGAAGGGATCCCAGGAACCCTCTGGCAGTACCAGGTTAAATCTGAACTCTGCCTATGTATTCTCTATAATGTTGAATCAAATTGGAAGATCGGAATAGTCTTGGCATTGAACTGACATTTCATTTTGTTTGAGTCTCAGTTCCACTTTATAAAAGAGCACACAAGCCAGAAAGCAACCAGCTTAGATTGTTATGTGTGCTGATGCCAAGAGAACTAATCACAGTCTAGCATATGGGGCATTTGAACAAGGAAATGGATGTTAACTATCTGGTTGTGCATTTGGACTGCTTTAGAATCATTTGGGTTTTGCTTGGTAATCTGAGAGGTAGCCAGCAGGGGATAGAACAGCTGTGGCCACTCTACCTGTAAGTGTCTAAATTATACCCTTTGGCCTTCCCACCTTCCCCACCTGAATATCCCTCTTTGGCTTCATGGGATGCTTTTCTAAACTGCCTAAGAGCTATTTGATGAAGGCTCATTTCTAGATTCAGGAATAAAACTGTTGTTGATGTACTACATTGAAATTCAGTGAACATTTATTGAATACTGTGCATCCAGCAACATACACATTGCATCCATTTAGATGCAAAATAAAACAGTGTTTAAAAGCAATTCTGAAGCCTCATCATACTGGTTTGAATCACAACTCCTACCATTTCCTAGGGTGTGACTGCAAGCATCTAACTTTTTTAGATGTGTTTTATTTTCTTCATCTGTAAAATGTAACAGAAGTTAGCAAAATATTGTTAAATGAAGTAAATGTGGGGCGCATGTGTGTACTTAGACCAACACCAGGCACATTAAGAAGACATAGTAAATGTCTGATGTTATAAACACACACACACACACACACACTCCCTTAATCATTTTAATGTCCCTTGTTATACAGATAGTGTTATTCTCCTTTTGCTGATAAGAGAACCAAGAGTCAAAGAAATTAAGTGTATATTCCCATGGTCATGAATTTAGAAAGGGGCAGTTAAGATTCAAAACAAAGGTTGTATATTTCATGATTTGTTTTATTTTCATAATATCACAGTAACCTTAAGGTATTTCCATCTCTAGTCAGGGAGATTGCTTCCAAAATGCTCTGTAGGCAGCTTCATCATGCTCTCTTCTTTCCTCTTCTTTCTTCCTTTCCTTTCCCTTTTTTCTTCTTTCTCTCTCTCTCTTTTTCTTTCTCTTTCCTTTTCTTTCTTTTTTCTTTCTTTTTCTCCCTCTTTTTTCTTTCTTTCTCTCTTTTTCTCTTTCTTTTCTTTCTTTCCTCTCTTTCTCTTTCTCTTTCTTTCTTTCTTTCCTTTTTCTCTTTTTCTTTTTCATTTATTTTCCTGCAATGGCTGTCCCACTTAGCCTATCATTCTAACAATTTAAGGTGCATTTGACACTCTTTCTTCTGGAACCATTGTCTTCTCTGGGCTTCTATGGCCCCGCTCTTTTTTTAGTTCCTTTCCAACTTTATGACTCTTTCTTCTCATCCTTCTTGTGAGTCTTCCTTATCCCTACATTTTGGAGATCCCCAAGGCTTGAAGTCCTTGGACTTCTTCACATATTATTCTGCATTTTTTTTCCTAAAATGATTATATCTAATTCCTGTGACTTTACTGTCGCAATATGATGACTTCCAAATTAGTATCTTATCTCTGGCTCCTGCCCTATAAGCTAGATTCTTACAGCTAACTTTCTATGTGACACCTCAAACTAAACTGTTTTATTCCTCACCAACCTGGAGTTTTTTGTTTGTTTGTCTGGTTGGTTGTTTTCTTTTTCTTTCCTTTTTTTTTTAATCTTCCCTGATTAAACAAATGGCCTCTCCACCTTTCAGTTGTACAGACTCAAAACATTAAATTGTCTTTTCCCCTACACCCAATGTGTGATCCATTAGTCAAATCTGTCAGCTCTGTCTTCCAGTTACATCCAGAATCTGACCACTTTTCATCACCTCTTCTACTACCTTCCTACTCTAAGCCACTATTAGTTCACATCTCCATTGTTCCAGGAGCCTCCCATTAGTCCACCTGCATCTATCCATTGTTTCTTTTGAACACAGCAGTCAAAGTGATTCTTGTAAAGTGTGAATGGCACAGCAGCATTCTTCTGGAAAAAGCCAAAATCCTAATAACCACCTCTAAGGCCCTAACTAACCCCCCACTTCCCACCCAAACCTCTCTGCCCTCAGTTTCTACTATTCTTTCTCTCCCTTCAGCCTCTGTGACCTCCTTGCTCTTTTCTGGACATGCCAGGCATGCTCCTGCCTCTGGGAATTTACACTTTTCTGTTCTTCCTACCTGGAGTGTCCTTTCTTCAGTTACCTGCATAGTTCCCTCTCAATTCCCCTCATCCATGTCTATTCTCAAATGTTACCTTCTCAGTGATGATTTTCATGTCTACTCTGTTTAAGTTACTACTCAACTCATAGCACTCCTAATTTTTCTTCTGTGCCTTATTTTTCTTCATAACTGTAATTGCCCTCTCTCATACTGTATATCTTACTTATCTTATTTTTTCAGTCGATAGAATTAAGTTCCAAGAGAGTAGGAATTTTTGCCTTTTTCAGTCACTGCTGTATCTCTAGAACCTACAATTAATGACTTCCAAATTAGTATCTCATCTGCCTCCAGCACATATTAGGCATGTATTAGTCAGGGTTCTACAGAGGAACAGAATTCACAAGAGATTATCTATCTATCTATCATCTGTCTGTCTGTCTGTCTATCTATATACACACAGACACACACAAACACACATATATGTGAGTTTATTAAGGCGTATTGACTCACAAACACAAGTTGAAGTCCAACAATAGGCCATCTGCAAGCTGAGGAGCAAGGAAGCAGGTCTAAGTCCCAAAGCTGAAGAACTTGGTGTCCAATGTTTATGGGCAGGAAGCATCCAGAACAGGAAAAAGATGAAGGTTGGGAAACTAAGCCAGTCTAGTCTTTTTATTGCATCCTTCAATCCAGTCAAGGTGACACTCAGTATTAGCCATCACAAGGCACTCACTGAATGTTTGTTGAATTGTTGAATTAATATATTCTGTGACAATTTACTGAGCATTAACTATATAACACTAGCCTAGGTGCTGCTTAAGATAGAGATGAAATAAAAATATCCCATGCCTTCCAGAAAATTAAAATCTGGTTTAGGAGATGAAACACACAGATATCTGTAGTATAAGAACATGATAATGGCATAAAATGTTAGAAGTAAAATACCAAGGGGAAATAAGCTTGGTGTCATTGAGTAATTGACACTTAAAAATGGGCCCTAAATGTGTGGTTAGATTTCAAACAAAAGAGATAAGATGGTGACATGGCTTGGCTCTGCATCACCACCCAAATCTCACCTTGAATAGTAATAATCCCCACATGTCAAGGGCAGGACCAGGTGGAGATAATTGAATCATGGGATGCTTTCCCCATACTGTTCTTATGATAGTGATTGAGTTCTCATGAGATATGATGGTTTTATAAGGGGTTTCCCCCTTTGCTTAGCTCTCATTCTCTCTCCTGCCTCCCTGTGAAGAGGTGCCTCCTGCCATGATTGTAAGTTCCCTGAGGTCTCCTCAGCCATGTGGAACTGTGAATCAATTAGATGTCCTTTCTTTATAAATTACGCAGTCTCAAGTATGTCTTCAAAGCAGCATGAGAACAGACTAATACAGATGGGAATTGAAAGATTTATAAGGCAAAAGGTACAACATAAACAAATCTGCATAGAAATGAAAACACATTGGTTATGTACAGAGAATAGTCTGCATTTCAAATTGTGACGAGCATGAAATACATAAAGCCTAAGTGCTGCTTAAGATAGAGAAGGAACTGGCATTATGGGTAAGTACAATAGATATATCTATCTTAAGCACCTCCTAGGCTTTATGTGTGTATTTCATACATAAATTTGAGATAATGTATAATGGAACTGTATAGTTCACATACAGTTTCCAACAAATGGAAGCTTCTGTGTACCTATTCCTTGAGCAGGGGAAACCATGTGGTTTTCATGTTATTTGCCCATTTTTCTAACCTCTTTCTTGTCCATAGCCAATATAATCCATAGTGGGCAGAGTCCTGTGAAAAGCCTGTTGTGGAAAGCCCTGTTCCCTCAAACAGTACAGAGATTACTCAGGTGAATGAGGTTTTGTCTCATGGAAAATTGAACAATGAAATAAGGAGATAATCAGGCAGGGCCAAGGGAAGCATAACAGAGAAAGGTCAGGAGGCAGAGAAAGCCCACGAGGGAGCATTAAAAGCGGAAGTTATAGGTATTTTCAAGTACAGAGAAACTGTGATTAAGCAAATGTTTAGTGAATGTTTGAGAAAAGATTGATTGAGATGAGAAGATAATATAGACATAAAGGGGAGCTTGCTGGTAGAGAGATAATTAGTCAAAAAACACACTGAGAAAAGCTGACACTTAGTGAATACCTAAGCCATGTTAATCAAGGTGTCCTAAAGTTAGGAAGATGCACCAACTCCAGCTCTTAGGGCTTTTGGAGCAAAAAGTTGAGAGAGAGCTATGTGGATCCTGAACAATGTAAAACTTCTCTTCTTTGATCCCTATGAGATTTTTTCCTGCCTTATTGCCATGTGTAGCTACAATATAAATCTCTGTTATTTAAGATTGCCTGAGTGAATTGCTGACACTTGCAACTCAAAGAGCCTTGTACAATTTGCCCTCTAGTCCTTAGCTTCCTCAACTGTGATGCATCAGATGAAGTGGACTTGCTACATGTTTTCTAAGATCCTATATAGTGATGAAAAAAACTATGATTTTTTACTGGATGATTAATTGCATATTTTACATACAGAAAGTATTATTGCAAAGTAGCCCATTGTTATATTTTGACAGCTGGGGACAGAAAAAAACTTGATTAGTGAAAACTAATGCAACTGGCTTTTTTTCCCTTTCATTTTATTTGGTGCTTTTGTTTGATGTTGTATGTCTTGTCCATGAAAGATGCTACCATCCTGGAAAGATGGGAATTTAATTGCTCTCATCAAACATGTTGCCTAATAAATTGTTTACTCTGGCAGGGAAAATGAGAAGCAGCTTTAATGTGAGCAAAAGCGTTTTTAATATGGCAGATTTTATATGATGTAGATGTATATAACTAGATTTCTTTATATCATATACCATCTGTCATTGAGTATTGGAATGATGGCTGCAGTTGATGTTGTATGCCTAAATACAAAGATAAATGGATCTTGTTTTGCATGTATGTACCATTTTAATTTTTTATGTTAATATGATTATAATATTATAAAATGAATTTGTATTTATAAGTTAGAGAAAGGTTTTAATTCAACTTCATTTGTAATACTTAGTTTTGCTTTCCTGGATTTAGTGATGCAAAACAGGTCACTTAAAAGCAATATTAATATAAATCAAACTTTCTCCTCTCTGTTGTGCCCATCTACTCAAATGCAATTCAAATTATTTTCTGCATTAGTAGAATTTGTTTCTTTCACTCTGGAGGAAGATTTTTCTTCAAGGCATCCAATTCTTCTTGGGGTTTCAAATAAAAATGGTCTAGTGTAATGCAATTTCACATAACCTTTTTTTTCCTCATAAGTAGACTAAAAATGTCTACTGCTTTGTACATCAGGAAACATTTCCTTAGCATTAGGAGACAGTAGCAAAACTAACATTTTAAAAATTCTGTAAGAAATATGAATACAGGACTATTTGAAGAACACAATCTGGAAGAATAAAGTCAAAAGAGTGAATCATTTCTTCTGTCAAGTGAATTAGCATCAAAATTATTAGCTGCTTCTGTACTGTACAGTAGTTTTAAATTTGTATATTTTTAGAGAATATAACAGTAAAATATTCTAAATTAGCATAGCTACCTAGAGTTATGATACCTAGACAACACAAAGAGAAAGAAAAGGAACCAGAGTTATGAATAAGTGCAACAAGGCATTCACAACTAGAGTTGTGATTTATTTACAACTATGTATACATACACGTCAAAAGTTGCAGAAATGCAATATTATAGAACCTTTTAGTTACATAATCTTTTATGTAGTTACATCTCCACTTACTAAAATGTTGAAATTTCAGTAAGTGGAGCTGTAACTACATAAAAAAGAATTCCCGTTAGTAAGTCAGCATTTCTCATTTCCTAAGCTCTGAGTAAGTACTTTTTCATTTGAAAAGTGAAGTAGAAAAATCCACCAACTCAAATATTTACTTATCAGCTACATAAATAATTGAGCAAGTTTACAATAATGTCCTTATAACCCTTCGGCATGATCATAGGATAAAGAATTGAGATTTCCCCAAAATAATCAACATTAATAAATTAGAGACATTTACTCTAAAGTCATTATCAAATTTTCAAAATCATTTGTTGCTATGTGTTTTTGGTAAACTCTAAAACAGTTTTTTTAAAATAAGACTGATATAAAAATGTCTAAAATTGCGTATGTGTGTTTATGTGGGTATGAGTGTATGTATATTCAACGTATGAGAATGTTAGTCCACTGTTCCACTATGATAAAACAAATTCATGTCTTTATTCAGTAATTCACTCATTCAACGAATAGAGGCTACAGAGTCATATGTACTATGCTATCTTGTAGTGATGAGTAATTTACATACCATAATCTCAAGCAGTTCATAGCCTAAAAGGGATACAAATAAAGAGGTAGCACAACACAATGAGGTAAATATAATATAGGGTATTCATAGGATTGTTTCCACTTGCAGAAATAACACATGCAATTGATGTTTGATATGAAAGGCCTAGTGAATATGGTACTCCAGGCAAAGAGTATAAGTGAGCATGAATTAACTTCTAAAGAATGCAATGCAAGAATAAATTGAAACCAGGTAGAAAAAGGTGACGCATTATGAGCAATGGTGAACAAAGAATCGGCAAACAAATAGGCAAATATAAATAGTAGATGGTTTAGAAAATAAAGACAATAACAAAATATAAGATAGAATAAGTGTATCATTAGAGGTAAGAGCTGTGCAATTATGTGGTGGAGAAAGCTAACATAAAATTTTGCTTCCTGGAAACAACAAATGATGAATAACTTTTAAATAAGGGGGGAAGTATATTTTAAAATTACTCTTATTAAAGTATAAAATCAAAGGAAAGAAACAAAAGAGGGAGCTTAAAGCCAAAGCATTAACACTTCAAGTTACTATAACAGTGGAATGCTGGATTTTAGGATTGGAGTTTGGGAGATTAGTACTGATGCTGGGCCCCTATACCTAGCCATGTGTGCTTTTATTCTCGCCCAGGAATAAGAAGAGTAGGTCAGTATAGGGAATAAATTTGAAACGGAAACCCCTCCAGAAAGCCAAAACCTGAAATAGATGAGTCTTCCATGGAGCAGAGACAAAAAGTTCTCTAATTACAGAATAAGAGATAGAAAAGTTTGACTCTGCCCAAGAGTGTGAATGGGAAAAAAATTCTTTAAGAAGTAAAAATTCAAAGCTTGCTTTTACACAGCATATAATGTATAAATTTTGCTCTTCTTATGGTACAGAGATCTCCAAATAGACATTGTAGCATAAAAAGTGACCTTGGGGCAATAAAACACCTTGGACATCTGGCAGAGTCAAATCCAAAACTGCTCTGAAGGAACGTTTCCGACCTACCTGTACATAGAGACCCACAGGGGAAAAAAAATCCCTTCTCATACGAGTACAACTCCCTCTCCACCCTGCCCCGTGACAAAAGTCATTGACCCTGAGCATTAAAAATTACAAGTAGATGCCTGTAATCCTAGCACTTTGGGATGCTGAGGCAGGTGGATTGCCTGAGCTCAGAAGTTTGAGACCAGCCTGGCCAATATGACAAAACCCCATCTCCACTAAAAATAAAAAATTAAAACAAATTTAAAAAGTTAGCGAGGCAAGGTGGCACCTATCTGTAGTCCTAGCTACTCAGGAGCTGGAGGCATGATAATTGCTTAAACCTGGTAGGCAGAGTTTGCAGTGAGCCAAGATCCTGCCATTGCACTCCAGCCTGGATGGCAGAGCCAGTTTCTTGTCTCAAAAAAAAAAAAAAAAAGAAAAAAGAAAAAAGAAAAAAAATTACAAATAGAAGAGTCAACAACCATGTCTGAGAAACTGAACTAATGGGACAGCCTGAGAAAGACAATAAAATATGAATTTAAACTCAACGGCAGCAAGAATCTTTTTGTCCATTTTATTCACAGTGTTGAGAATAATTCTAGAATTTTTTGAATGGATTGATATGTTTAAAACTAAGAAATGTAAAGGAAAGTAGGGTTTTACAAATGAATATTAAAGAGAAAACAAACAGGCAAAATTGGAAAAGAACAAAATAAACTGCTGGAAATGAAAACTGTAGATATTAAAATTTCAAAACATAAGGGATGGTTTAAAGGGACAAATGGACAAAACTATGCCCAAGAAGCAAAACGGAGTGACACAAGTGAAAAAGAGGTAGAAAGTATGATAGCATAATTAAGAGATATGTAGAATAGACTGAATCTATCTATCTACCTACTTACCTCCCTCTCTCCCTCCCTTCCTGTCTATCTGAAATAGGATTTCCAGAAGGAGCTGAGAGAGAGCATGAGGAAGCAGTTATATTAAGGAGCTAATGATAGAGAAATTTTCAGTGTTAATACAATACATTAATTCTCAGATTGGAAACCACAGTTAATTATGAGCAGATTATATAAATGCAAATTTAAGTAGATATGAACAAATAAGTTATAATTAGTTAAAGAACAGAGGTTTTCTAAACCAGTATTGGAGGCTAGAAAACAATAGAATGGTATCTTCAAAGTGCTGAGAAGAATAATTGTCAAACTAGAACTCTAAATCAGAGTTGCTAAATTGGTGATGAAAATTGAGGCTACAGTACAGTTATTTTCAAGTAAACAAAGACCGCAGAAGTTTCTATGCACAGGCACTCTCTGAACTACTACTAAAGAATACACTTCAAGAAGAAGAAATTGAAACCAGGTGGAAAAAGGTGACATGAGCAATGGTGAACAAAGAATTGGTAAACAAACAGGCAAATATAAATAATGGCTCAAAAATAATTTTGGGGCAGCTAAAATAAGGAAGAAAATAAAATACAAGACAGGAATAAAAGGGTGTTATTATGGGCAAGATCAATACAAGCATTCTCAGTTCTTTGTTGTTAAGGAGGAAAGTAGATATTTCCATTAGTCTTTTATTTTGTTAGGGTAAAATATGAATACAACTTAAAATATGAATACAACTTATAAGAATGTAAATAGATGCAACTATGAAGGTAATAGAAAGGGGGGGAATTAAACAATTGATCAGGTCATTGGTAAACAAAATAGAAAAAAGCATGAACTAAAAACAACCAAATCTGAGGAAAGATGTATTTGTAAAAGCCTGAAAGCCAGAAAGAGCAGTCACATGTGGGAGCTGCAAATAGTTCAAAATGACTGGAGAGGAGGCAGGTTGACGTGTGCAGGGGCGGGGTAGATCGGGGTACAATTCAGGATAAATGTAGAAAGGTGATCAAGAGCCATAAATATCTTTATATTCATATCAAAAGCCACAAAATTGTTTTAAGATAAGTGGAGTAGCCAGGCCTGGTGGCCCATACGTGTAGTCCCAGCTAGTTGGAAGGCTGGGGCAGAAGGGTCACTTGAGCTCAGGAGTTTGAAGCTCTAGTGCACAATGATTGCAGCTGTGAATAGCCACTGCACTCCAGGCTGGGCAACACAGGGAGACTGCATCAGATACACACACACACACACACACACGTGCGAAAGAAAAGATAAAAAGTAAAGTGGCCCGTATTTGTGTGCATTGAAAGATCATTCTGGCTTTAGTGAACAATATGTGGAAAAGACAGAATAAAGGCAAGAATACCAGTGAATCCAGTGAAACACAAAAATGCTGCAACATAAGGTGATGGCAGTGTTATAAAGGCAAGTGACAGATTAGGGAAAAAAAATGAAACTTAAGAATTAATATAATGATTATGTCATTTGTAATTAATAAAGAGTGATTTGGGTGGTGAAGGGGCAGAAGAATGCAAAATGAAACCTACCTTTCTGGCTTGGGTAGTAGAGTGGAGGGGGCTGCGATTCACTAAGACACTGAACAGGTAATTAGGAACAGTTTTGTTTGTTGTGGATTTTATTTTAAAATTGACGGATAACATTGTGTGGATTTATCGTGTACAACATGATATTTTGAAGTATGTATACATTGTGGAATGACTAAATCTAGCTAATTAACTAGGCATTAACTCACATAGTTATTTTTGTGGTGACAACATTTTATATCCCTCTGTTAGCATTTTTCAAAACACAATATATTATTAGCTTTAGCCACCATGTTGCACAATAGAGCTCTTGAACTTTTTTCACCTATCTAACTGAAGTTTTGTAACCCTTGAGCAACATCTCTCCAGCACCCACCCACCACCCCAGCTATTCTAGCTGCCAGTAACCACCATTCTACTTTCTACTTTAATGAGATCAACTCTTTTATATTCCATATCTGAGGGAGATCATGCCATATTTGTTTTTCTGTGCCTGGCTTATTTCACTTAACATGATGTCCTCCAGGTTAATCCACGAGGATTAGCTTTATGTGGTTATTGAATTTTCATAGCTTGAAAGAGACCATGTTGAGAACATTTACACCTCAGAAAATATACTCAGTGTTGGTTTTTATTTTTTTGGATAACTAGTTTACTAGCTCATGACTGAGATTTGGGCATTGAAGCTGGAAGTAATGAGTGGACATAAAAATAGAGATGCTCACTAGCTGATAGATTAAATATACCTGGAGCCATGGAGAGAAGTAGTTTGGAAATAAAGATTTGGTATTCAAGCACTTTGGGTAACTGGATTCTTTATTTACAAATTCAACTTTTTTACATATTTGGAGAGGAGTCTTATAATCTGGATAAAGTAACATTTTAATATTTGATGTACTGCAAAAAGTAGAGTGATTTTTGCCTTTGCTTTATACTGTATATTGTATCTATAACTGAATGTATTTTTCTGTCTATAGAATATACTCAGGATACATTTAGGCATATTTCTTTATTTTAAAAACGTAGTATATTTGAAGAAAACTCAGGCTCATTTTTCCTCAGTGTGTTATTCTTTTGTTTATAATCTTATTTACCACAGTTAGCTTTGTGATTGACTGTACCAGTTATCTGCTTATGGCATCTCAGCTCCAAATCTACCTACCCTTCTTTTTTTCTTCTTTATGATACTAGACAGACATGATACCTACAGACATTTCTCCTTTGTCAGGTAACTCAAAGTTAGGTTTTACCGATAAAGAGCACTGGAGAGCAATGTACTGTATAGCAGAGGAAAAGGCTTCTCTTCCAAGTTCTGGTATGACTCCCTTTTCCCTCATAGCATGCACGTGGGGACAGGCATATTGGGAGCCTGTGGTGCTTGGCCTTTAGTGTGTTCTCCATTCAACCCCTGGAAAATTTCTCTAGCACCCAGCAGTGATTGGCTGACTCCATCCCATGGGATCCAGAAGGCAGGTTTCTATTTACCTGCTCCATCCCACAGTGATTCAGTGAACATTGTAGGCAACTTGAAAGGCAGCTTTCAGCACACCAGCTCTGACCCAGGATACCCTCACACACATTTTTGCCATCCTGTGTGCTGTAGTCATACTCTTCCTAACAAGATCTTACTATCATCTTTCTGGAAGAGGAATGGGGGAGCTTACAATATGGCCCCTCCTTTGGGTTTTCTCACCTAACTCTAAGGTTGAATTTTCTCCCTAAATTTGCAATGCCTGTATTTTTTAGATTTTTAAACATTCCTTTTAGACATTAACTATCTTCTACTAGTTAATAATTCTTCACATGAAATTTTTCCTGTTTAAATTATTGGTGTGGTTTGTGTCTCTTCACTGGACCCTGACTGACATATGGACCATGTAAGAAGTTGGTTGGAAGGCAGAAACCTCCCTGTGCAGAAAAATAAAATACCCTTTTCTATGAAATAAAGAGGATGCTTTTGGACACCTGTTAAAATAATAATGAAGGACGTACATGTAATGTCTATTATATATATGACATTTTTCTGACTTGCATTTTTAAATTAATGTGTTTTTCAGAATCCTCTGAGAGGTTCTGTCTTTGTGGAGGCAGCAATGATTTCAGAAGCAATGGTGAATCTTTTTGTTCTAGTTTTATTATTTTTTAAATTTTTACATGTAAGTCTAAATAATAGTCATTTCTACCTTGTAACTTGGATTTATTATAATTTCCACTTAGTATTTCTCTCCTTTTTTTGCTCTTCCAATGCTTAACATCCATTAGGGTCTAGCTCAGGTCATCATTCTTTCCAAGCTTATCTACCCTCCCCCCATGCAGATTATTACTCCTTTATCTCTATCTGCCAACTCCTATCTCAAGATCCATCTCAAATCAACTTATTGAAGTATTTTCTCATGTTTCCAACTAAATATTAAAGCATGAGCCTTTGTGGAATTTTATACTTCTTTAAGGGAAAGTTATTTTTTTCTCTCATTTTCTTCTCTCGAGACTATTCTTTCTTTTTATATATATTTTTGAAATGTTTTAAGACTGATTTTGATAAGAATGGTACGTAATAGTCACATATTAAAATATAAGAAGTGGATTAACAGTGATATTAACAATGATAAATTTACTGTTAACATGCTAACAGTGAAATCAGTAGTGAAGTATGGTGGGGAAATGACTATAAAGCAAATAAACTAACAATTAACCTTAATTGAGTTTAAGGTTTCGCTAAGAGTTTCTGGGAGTCAAGTGAAAAAGGGAAATAGAATGGTCTTTTAGAGAGATTATATTAATTGGTGATATGATTTGGACATGTGTCCCATCCAAATCTCGTGTTGAAATGTAATCCCCAATGTTGGAGGTGGAGCCTGGTGAGAGGTATTGGATAATGGGGGCAGATTCCTCATGAATGGCTTAGTACCATCTCCTTGCTGGTGAATGAATTGTTGCTCAGTTAGTCCCTGTGAGATGTAGTTTAAAAGTCTGATGTCTCCCCTTCATCTCTTTCTTGCTCCCTCTTTGCCATCTGCCATGATTATAAGATTCCCGAGGCCCTCACCATGAGCAGATGCCAGAGCCATGCTTTCTGTACAGCCTGCAGAATGATGAGCCAAAATTAAACTTTATAAATTACCAAGCCTCAGACATTTCGTAGCAATGGAAGAAAGGACTAATACAATTGGAAAGCAGACTATGAAGTGATATTAGTGTGCAGGAATTTCTGTAGGGAAAAGGAAAGAGGGCAGGATTGGACAAAGGGAATGCTCCAGAACTGTGATGACCCCTTCACAGTTGTCACAAGTAGGGGTGATGGATCTGTGTCTTTATGTCCTAGCATCCTGGCATTGATCAGTGATTAGATGTGAGTTGCCTAGGAAGGAGGTGTGCTTTGGGTAAGAAACTTCAGCTGAGGCAATTCCTGGGAGGACCAGCTGACAACATTTTCTTCACCTGAAGGAATATATCCTTCAGTGTTGAAGGGGATCTGGAAGACATAGGATAGAATTGCTAATATCATATAGATATAGATATAGATATAGATATAGATAGATAGATAGATAGATAGATAGATAGATAGATAGCTTTTCACAAACAAGCACTATGTTTATTGTCTCTCTTTAGCAGGAAGGACTTAGCTTTGCAGAATTGCTCAACAATAAATTTCTAGGGTTGATTTGAAGCAAAATGATATGCATGACTCTGGGGGGTTGGCTGTGGAAAGAAGTGGAAGATTAAAACACAGTGTTAATTTGTAATGGCCATTGATATCTCATTTGAGAGATTAGAAAATGGAAACTGTATAAAGGAAAAGAAAATTTAAGTAACAGTTTGACGGAACAGCAGAACAGATGCTATAAGAAATTACATTACATGATTAATTGCTAAATGAGCCACATTAATTCTTTGCTGGAACAAATAAAAATAAATTACCAAATTAATGATTTAGGGAGTTGTTGCTACAGGAGTTAGCTGGAGTGGAGAGTCAGAGAAACTGAAAAGTTGGAGATAAGGCTGAAATACTTCCAAATAAGGAATTTAGACTGCTTCTGGGATCCTGTGGGTGTTTGAAGGTGTTTGATACAATGATTGTGAAGATCTAAGTAAGAACTTGATTTGGTGTTGGCATAACAGATTTAGAATAGGAAGTAACTGGGGGCAAGTAGATCACTGATAGGTAATTTCCAGTCTGGATGTAAAGTGATGGAGGTGATGATGGGAATAGGAGCAACTTCCTTTATAAAGATTTCCCTAACTCTCTGCTCTAAGTGATGTCTCCCAAAGACGTCACTACTTGTTTCATATATTCTGGTCTTTAATAATTTTCTATCATGTTATGAACATCATCATCATCATAATTAAGATTTCTATAGTTATTTTAATTTTACAGAGTGCTTTAACTGTTCCTCTGACTCTTTCAAACATACCATGAGCTAGGCAGGACAGGAATTTTTATCTCCATATTTATATGTCAAAACTAAAGTCCAGCTGCTTAATGCTATTATTCCTCTCTCACGATAGTATAAACTTCTTCAAGTCACAGAGTTTATTTCTATTTTTACAGAGATTAAAATGGAAAGGCAGTCAACAGATTTTAGTGGGATGTGTGGGAGCTTATATTTGAGGCAATACAATCTCATAAAATTAGGTGTTATAGATTATGCTGCCAAAAGATGACTCCAAGTAATATTAAAGTTGACTTTTTCATTTTTTACTTCCCAATGAGCAAGGTTTAGTTTCTGAGGAGATGACAGCTTTATACTTTAGGTGTAATATCACATCTGGGGGATATTTCTTTTTTTCTCATGCTATTGGAAAATTTTACAGAATTTTCAGCTAGATTGTGCTGTAAGTATTCCTTTAAAAAGAATATGCCCCTGGCATGAAAAATGTATGTATTTAGAGGGATACCTACATCACATGAACAAAATCTTCTAAGAAATAAAAGCATATGTAAAAAACAAGTATATTATGAAATGTCGGGTGTTGAGATAAAACATTAACCTAAATTCACAATTCCTGATAATCCACAATAAGTGAGTTTCCTAATTTAATGAGTCATTACTTTATGAAGATACCTTGAAAAGGAAAACATTCTATAACAATTTAGCAGTATAATACAGGTAGCATTAAAAGGTTGAACCAAACACTGGAATAAGCTTGAGTGTGCCAGTTTTATCAGTAATTTATTCTCTCAACATGGGAAAGTCAATGGGGTTGGCATAGATGATCTCTGAATTTTCTTTCAGATAGTAAATATATCTGTTTCGTTGTTATGTAGTATTTAACGTGTAACTGATGCTGGAGACATAACAGTGAATAAAAAAGAGATTTTTGTGTCCTGGAGTTATAGTTGATGGATGTATTGTATCATGACTTGGAGTAGAAAGTGCTTGTGCCACACAAAAAGCAGTTTTTCAAAGAAAGCACAACTATAAAATGGGTTTAGGACAAGGAAATATATAGCATATGTTTGAGGAAAAGTTGTATTTTACTTAGTGGAATTTTTAGTCTCAGAAAAAAAATGAGAAAAGAGTTTCAATAAAGATATAACAAAATCCCTTACCAAAATTATCTTAATGAGGAACAAAACAGAAAATTGGTGATGAGTTGGCTCTTGGTAGCTTCTAAGTAAAATTCAGTGGAGTAGCAAGGCAAAGGAAGGTTGAAGGAATTTATAGTGTAAGTGGGTGGTAACAAAGTGGAGGCGGTGACATACGAGTTATGTTTAAAGAAATATTTGTAGTTTAAAAGCATGGTTGAAGGCAGATAGGGTGGTGAATTATAGGAAATCAGAATTGGAGGGACATCTTTATGTGTGTTTTTCTCTTTTTTTTCTTCTGTTTTATACTTTTATGTTTTTAGGGGAGAATAGAGAAAAATTTTAGACAAATAAGCATATGGGCAAGATAACAAAATCTGGAAGCTCTTATATCAGGGAAAATGTGGGTGGCTAAGCTTGGGAACATACAAATGAAAGAAAGGAGGTGAAAGTACAGAGAAACCTCAAGTAGGCATTCACAGATTTTTCAATACATTTAAAAATTCTAAAAAGTTTAGAAGAGCCAATTTTGACAATGTGATGACCAGTCAAAAACATGAAAAAAAGGAATAAAAAGGAAAATGGAAGTAATGAAAGGAGAAATGTAGGAAAACAGGGAGAGAAGAAAGGTGGGAGAGACAGACAGAAGGAGGGGAATGATGTACAGATCAGTTAGCAAACTGTGAAGGACCAGGACTAGTTACAGACTTTTAGAATTTGGGGGTATATGGTTTGTTGCAACTATTCTTCTACTCTGCTTTGTAAAAGCACAAAAGTAGCCTTAGACAATATATAAGCCAATGAGTGTGGTTGTGTTTCAATAAATATTTATAAAAACAGATAGCTGCTGTGCTTTGCTGACATCCCATCCAGATGATGTCAGATTCTATATAGCTAGAAACAAGCCATATTAGCATTGTCTTATAACTTTCCTGAATGTAAGAATAGGGATTATGTATATATACACAGACACAAACACATGTGTATATATATATATATATATATATATACATATAGACATATATAAACACACATATCTATATGCATAAATATTTACATGTGTGCATGTATGTATATTTTCATAAACATATACACATGCTAGAAGTCATCTGCAGTCTCCTTAATCTGAATATGATCAGTCTGTCACAGACCCAGTTTTTATGGGCCTTATATTTTCTCCATCACCTATGGTTCTGATTTTCTTCTATACCAGTTTTTTCCTCCTATGTGTTTTATACCCTTTTCTTTACCCCTGCCCTGGTGTTAAGCTAAATATAATTCATTTCTATAAAATTTTTGCTTTTTAAAACCTCAGCTGCAAATCCATGAAGGCAAGCATATTGTGTGAAAAATTTCTTTTACTAAAAGTGTGAGGGTCTCTGGGAGTTCTAGCCCCATGAATCACATAGCAAACAACTTCAAATTTTAAACTGATATTAGATATTAATATTTTCACAAGGCCTTTGGGGTATCATGCCACCAAGACATTCTCAGTGGTCAACTGACCCTTGCAGAATTGCTTTTAAACTAATCCTTTTTTTTCTTGCTGTGTCCCTCTTTTTATTTTTTGTCTCAGGAAAAATAAATGAATGGATGGCATCACAGAGAATTCAACTAACTTTTTCTTATTTATATATTTGCTAACAACCATCACCTAAAAATTTACCTTTCACCTGAGAGTGTTAACATCTAAGAAATATCGGTATTTTTTTTTCTTTTTCTTTTTTAACTAGGGTCTAGCATTGCTAGGTTATTTATATTATCCTGTGACGTCACAACTCTGTATTGTATGGTACAATAAACTCTTTCTTAAGGGGTGAGTGAGTGAAATTTAGAATTTGGTGTTTATGGGAATTGAGCTTGATGATATTCTAGATTTAGATGAGAGAGAATCAATAGCACCTGATTTACTTTTGGCTACTTTCTCAGAAAAGTAATCATAAAAACCCCTAAATAGAGGCAATGTTTTAACTGTGTGGAGAAAGAAATGGAAGCAGTAATTAAAGCTCTTCTAGAGCCCAGGAGGACTTTTCTTCAATAAAAATGCAGGTGATCCCTGGAACAGTATAGTATAGCCAACATAGATAAGTCCTTTTAAAAATGTCTTGATGTAGAACTAAAAATAGAACTACCATTTGAATAACCAATTGCTATATACCCAAAGGAAAGTAAATTAATCTGCCAAAAAGACACATGCACTTATATGTTCATCACAGCACTATTCACAATAGCAAGGGCATGGAATCAACCTAAGTGACCAATCATGGTAGATCAGATCAAGAAAATATAGTACTTCTCCAACATAGAATACTATGCAACCATAGAAAAGAACAAAATTATGTCCTTTGCAGCAACATAGATACAGCTGGAGGCCATTATCCTAAGTAAATTGACACAGAAAACCAAATACCACATATTCTCACTTAGATGGTAAATATCGGGTACACACAAACATAAATTTAGGAACAACAGACAGTAATAGAGGGGAGGAGAGAGGGGAACAAAGGTTGAAAAACTGTTAGGTACTATGCTTACTACTTGGGTGATAGGATCATTTGTACCCCAGACCTCAAAATCGCACAATATACCCTTGTAACAAGCCTGCAAATGTACCTCCTGAATCTAAATAAAAGGTGAACAAATGTCTAAAGTATGTAAACTTAAACAAATCCCTGTCTGAACTTAGGTTTTGTGTCGATTTTAGTGCATACTGAAAAGTCAGCATTTGGTTCACCATTATTTAAGATTGTTAGTGGTTAATCCTGACTCAGAATTTAAGCCCATTGAAATGTAAACCTCATGAGCACAGAAATTTTTGTCTGTTTTGTTCAGTGCTCTATACTCTGACACTAAGAAGATTCTGAATACTAATTTGTTGAATGAATTAATTTAGAATTTCTTCAGTTTTAAACAAAGTTAATGTGAAGTCTTCAGAGCCCATTTGGTTTCCTGCAGGGTTCCTGCACATGCCCTGTCCCACTGGCATCACCCTTTCTTCCTTTTCAGAGCAAGGATGTTCTCTGCTTTTAGTAGAAGAGTTGTTAAAAAGGTAGCATTGAAATATAACCAAGATGTCATCGGGGCCACTCAGTCCTTTTCAATATCTTTGAGGATTCTGTCCTGGGGGTGGGGCTGGTATTTTACCGAGTCACCTCTGGCTATAGTTGCTTTCTCTGAATTCTCCCATTTCAGTCTGGTCGGGCAGCTGTTATGACATCACCCCAAATGTGAACAAAATCTCTATTTCTTGATTATCCCAAATACCACCCACACAAAGACATTAGTTATGGCAGAATGTGCTGAGTGACTGTATGGCTAGAAAATGTTTAGTAACTTTTCAACTGAACTGAATATTAAGCCTTTCTATTTTTAAATTTCATTTGGATAATGCTCTCTCTCTTTCCTCCTGCATTTTCACTTGTATTCTCTCTTGCTTGTATATAAACCAGGCTTGTTGCTGAGCTAGCTAATCACGCCAATACCCCCTGTTTCAATCATCTTCCTTGTTCATTTGCCCTTGTATACAACCTCCTTTAATACTTTATGAGCAGAGCAGTTTGTCTTTCCTTTGTCTTAACTCATCCTGTGGGCAACACCAGTTCAGTTTTTAAAGATGTGTGCTCTGGACTGAGCCTTAATTGGCACAAGTCCTCCCTTACTTTATTAGCTTTGTAATACTAGAAAACTTACTTAACTTTTCTCTTCACAGTTACATTTTTATTTGGTTTTTGCAAGCTTGTAATGAATTGGTGAATGTAAAGGATTTAGAAAAGCATGATGTGTTAGCTCTCACTAAATATTATTTTCCATTATTGTCTTGCTCCAGGGCCCTCTTCTTTAATAATAAAAAAAAAAAGAAAAAGGAAAACCAAAAGAAAAAAAGTGTTCTACAATGACTTTCACTAAACAGAGACAAATGGGACCACCACAAGGTATTCAGTAGTCAGCAGTTGAAGTAAAATTATTTCCTCCCTGCTAAAGAAAGCAAGTAGCAGTTTTTAACACCAGAGGCTATTATATCCTCATTTTGGTCAGTTAGTTTTCTCTTTCCTGTGAAAAGTGATCGTCACAATTTTATTTTTTAGGGGTAAATTCACTATTATTCAACATTAAATTGTATAATTAAAAAATAGTTTTAACTTTTATTTTAGATTCAGGGGTACATGTGTAGGTTTGTACATGAGTATACTGTGTGATGCTGAGGTTCAGAATATTAATGATCCCTTCACCCAGATAGTGAGCATAGTATCCAACAGTTAGTTTTTCAACCCTTGTTCCCTTACCTCCCTCCATCCCCACCATAGTAGTCCCCAGTGTCTATTGCTTCCATATTTATGTCCACAAGTACCCAATATTTGGCACCCACTTATAAGCAAGAACAAGTGGTATTTGGTTTTTGGTTTCTGCGTTAATTTATCATGATAATGGTCTCTAGCTGCATTCATGTCACTGCAAAGGACACCATTTTGTTATTTTTTATGGCTACAGAGTATTCCATGGTGTATATGTATTATATTTTCTTTATCCAATCCCCTATTGATGGGCACCTTGGTTGATTTCCTGTCTTTGCTGTTGGGAATAGTACCGAAATGAACATACAAGTGCATGAGTCTTCATGGTAGAATTATGTAGTTTCTTTTGGATGTACCCCCAGTGATGGGATTGCTGGGTCAAATGGTAGTTGTGTTTTAGGTTTTTCAAGAAATCTCCAAACTGCTTTCCACAATGCTTGAACTAATTTCTATTGCCACCAACAGCATATAAGCATTCCCTTTTCTCTGCAGCCTTGCTAGCATCTATAGTTTTTTTGACTTTTTAATACCAGCCATTCTGACAGGTGTGAGATGATATCTCATTGTGGCTTTGATTTGTATTTCTTTAATGATCAGTGATGCTGAGCATTTTTTTCATATGTTGTCGGCTGCATGTATGTCTCCTTTTGAAAAGTGTCTGTTCATGTTTTTTGCTCACTTTTTAATGGGGTTGTTTTTTGCTTGTTCAATTGTTTAGGCTTCTTACAGATTTTGGAATTAGACCTTTGTAAAATGCATGTTTTGTGATTATTTTCTCCTATTCTGTAGGTTGTCTGTTCACTCTGTTGATAGTTCCTTGTGCTGTGCAGAAACTCCTTAATTTAATTAAGTCCCACTTGTCAATTTTTGTTTTTGTTGAAATTGTTTCTGAGGACCTAGTCATAAGCTCTTTCTCAAGGCCAATGTTGAGAATGATGTTTCCTAGGTTTTCTACCAGGACTCTTACCATTTAAGGTCTTACATTTAAATCTTTGCTCTGTCTTGAGTTAATTTTTGTGTAACGTGAAAGGTAGGGATCCAGTTTTATTTTTCATATAGCTAGTCAGCTATCCCAACACCACTTATTGAATAGAGAATCCTTTCTTCTTTGCTTATTTTTGTCAACTTTGTTGAAGATAAGATGGCTGTCGCTATGCAGCTTTATTTCTGGGTTTGCCATTCTTTCCCACTGGTCTATGTGGTTGATTTTCTTCCAGTACCATACTCTTTTTGGTTATTGTAGCCTTATAGTATAGACTGAAGTCTGATAATGTAATGCTTCTGGCTTTGTTCTTTTTCTTAGGATTGCTTTGGATTTTTGGGCTAACTATTGGTCTGTAATTAGCCCCAAAATGTAATGACATTGGTAGTTTGAAAGGAATAACATTTAATCTGTAGCTTGCTTTGGGCAGTATGACCATTTTAGCAATACTGATTCTTTCAATCCATGAGCATGGAATGTTTTTCTATTTGTTTATGTCACCTGTGGTTTCTTTACGCAGTGTTTTGTAGCTTTCCTTGTAGAGAACTTTAACCCCATTGGTTAGATGTATTGTATTGTTTTTTTGGGGGGGGGCGGGGCTATTGTAAATGAGATTGCATTCTTGACTTGGCTCCCAGCTTGAGCGTTATTGGTATATAAAATGTAACTGATTTTTGTAATTGGTTTTGTACCCTGATACTTTACTGACATTGTTTATTAGTTACAGGAGCCCTTTGGTGAAGTCTTTAGGATATTCTAGGCATAAAATTATATCATCAGTGAAGAGAGATAGTTTGATTTCTTCTTTTCTGATTTGAATTCCTTTTATTTATTTCTCTTTCCTGATTGCTCTGGCTAGGACTTCCAGTACTGACCTAGCCAGAGGCAGCACTGTGTTGAATAGGAGTGGTGAGAGTAAGCATCTTTGTCTTATTCCAGTTCTCCTGGGGAATTTTTCAAACTTTTGCCCATTCGGTATGATGTTGGCTATGTGTTTGTCATAGATGGCTCTTATTATTTTGAAGTATATTACTCTGATGCCTAGTTTGTTGAGTTTTTATATCATGAAGGATGTTGGATTTTATCAAATGCTTTTTTTATGCCTGTTGAGATGATTACATGATTTTTGTTTTTAGTTCTTTTTACATGGTGAATCATATTTACTGATTTGCATATGTTGAACTAACCTTTCATCTCAGGAATGAACCTTACTTGATCATGGTGAATTAACTGTTTGATGTGCTAAGGGATTTAGTTTACTAGTATTTTGCTGAAGATTCTTGTGTCTATGTTCACCAGGGATATTGGGCTGTAGTTTTGCTCCTTTTGTTGTGTCTCTGCTAGGTTTTGGTAGCAGAGTGATATTGGCTTCACAGAATAAGTTAGGTAGGAAACCCTCCTTCTTGATATTTTGGAACAGTTTTGGTAGAATTGGTACCAGCTCGTCTTTTTACAACTGGTAGAATTTGGCTGTGTAGCCATCTGGTCTGCAATGTTTTTCAATTTGTAGGTTTTTATTACTGCTTCAATTTCAGAACTCAATATTGATCTGTTCAGGGTTTCAGTTTCTTCCTTACTAAATCTTGGGAGGTTGTATGTTTCAGGAATTTCTATTTCCTATAGATTTTCTAGTTTGTAGGCATAGAGGTGTTCATAATAGTCTCTGAGGATCTTTTGTATTTCTGTGGAGTCGGTTGTGATGCCACCTTTGACATTTCTGATTGTGCTTATTTGGAGCTTCTCTTTTTTCTTGGTTAATCTAGCTAGCAATCTATTGATCATGTGTATTCTTTCAAGGGACCAACTTTTGATTTTATTGATTTTTATGTGTGGACTTTGAGTCTTAATTTTATTCAGTTCCTATCTAATTATAGTTATTTCTTTTCTTCTGCTAACTTAGGTTAGTCTGTTCTTGTTTTTTTTTTTTTTTTTTTTATTTTCCCTAGGTGTGATGTTACATTGTTTATTTGAGATCTTTCTAACATTTTTGGATAGGCATTTAGCACCATAAACTTTACTGTTAACCCTGCTTTTTCTGCATCCCAGAGATTTTGGTATATGTTGTATATCTCTTTTCATTTATTTCACATAATATTTTGGTCTCTGCCTTAATTTTATTGTTTACCCAAAAGTAATTCAGGAGCAAGTTGTAGTTGTTTAATTGCTATGTAATTGTGTGGTTTCAGGATATCTTCTTGGTGTTGATTTCTATTTTTATTCCACTATGGTCTGAGAGTATGATTGGTATAATTTAATTTTTTCAAATTTATGGAGACTTGCTTTATGGCCAAGCATGTGGTTAATTTTAGAGTATCTTCTGCACTTTCATTGTATATACATGGTATATAGGGTTTTATCTTCCTGAACAGAAAAACAATTCTTTTTCTAATAGTCTAAGACACAAGGTAATACCTCTTCAGCAGAAATTATTTCATTATTTCTTACATTTTAAAAATTTAAATTATACTGATTCAGAGGGAGAGAATAAATGAATGTTTAGGTTTTTTTTTAAGAGATAGAGGGTAGTTTATTGATTATACAGTGTATCTCCTTACATTGTACAAATGAAGACTTTGAGTCCATTGGTTAGATGACTTGTGGAAGGTCTATGTTTCAATGCCTGGATTGGAGCCAAGCAACTCAGAATATTTTTGTACTTGCACCCTTCCTTGTTATGTTATGTAACTCTAGAATAAAATAAAAAGCCAGTAAGTAGTGTTTAACTAGAATCAGTATAGAAAGAAACAATCCTGCTTTCACACTTCTCCCAAGAGACAATGTTCAATATAATATGAAGTCATCTTCTATTTGAATTGTTGAGTGATTTGCATCTCATTAGTCATAGCTCTAATCAAAGAAAATTATTTTTCAGAGCAAGATTGTTATCTCTGTCTTCTCTGTATCTTCTACTTTCTTATAGCAGGGTCTTACAGAAGTGCTCAACCTACTTCTTGTTGAATACATTCCATTGTTGCCTTAGTTTGCCTTATTGGTGTGCAAATTATTATTTTAGTATATAATGTTCCTTTGAGCAGACATAAATCAAATCAATGACATAATCCCTAATCTTAAAGATCTTATGATATACCTGAAAACACTGGATGTAAAATAGACCTAAGATAGTAAATAATCAACATATACACCCACAGTATCAACTGAATACAATATATTCACATCAAGTTCCCATATATTCACATCAAGCCAAAGGGGATAAGTAGTTAATTTACCTAACTTAATCACAACTACCTTAGAAGGAAGTGAGAATTTTGTTAGAGGACTGAAGAAAGAGGATAGAAGTATGAGTTAGTGGATAAGACAGGGTCTTTTAGATCATTGGAGGAGAGAGGAATATGTAACAGATTTGGAAGGCAAGAATTTTGGTTGGGATACTGAAGTTCATGTGATGAGAACGAAGAGTTACTTAATTTTAATAATGGAGGGAGATTGGGGTTAAAGCAATTTGTGAAAAAACTTGAAGGCCACTCTCAGCAAAGTCTGAACATAATTTTATGATTTAACATGCTTTTGCTTTTTACTCTTTTGGCAAGCCCTTTCTTCATAAACTGAGAATAACTCATGAGTGAATTATAACCAGTATCTTTTCATGTTTTAGAAGCTCCATGAATTTATAATGAATTCTGTTCTTTGTATTCTCTGTTTGAGTGATGAAAGGGTCAGAAGCACAATTTATAGGTTAAATGATATTAGAGAACTATGTATTGTATGACATATTTCATTAAAGCAGAGGCTATGAGCTGGGGCTTTAACAACCAGCAATTTCACACATCTGACCAACAGTCTTGTTCATAATTACTTTTATAATTGCTAAGAATAAGAAAAAAGAATTGTGTGCATGCATTTTTTTTTAAGTTTCACAATTGTAATTTCTATTCAGAGTGGATTTTAGTGGTGAGGGGATACTGTGCCCACATAACATGTAAATATAAAGTACAATAATTACTTTGATAATAATCATATAAAGTAAAAAAAGATTTGTCTTTATAATTTTTCTGAAAATATATAGTAGCATACTAGTACTGTACTAAAATTAAAAGTCTTTCAAGGATTTATCTTTGTTAGGAATAGAAAAAGTTAGTTACAAATTATCCCAGAAAATTAAAAAGCATATTGAAACCCTTGTTTCTCATTAAAAGGTTGATAACATTTGAAAACTCTGCTTAAACTCTCTCATAAAATTATTTAAAAATAAAAAATATAATATGTTATTGTAATATAACAGCTGCATGTATATGGCTATGTCTAATGGATGATATTGACAGCCACCAGTAAATCAGTTTTAAAAATTTTAGGCATCTTCTATTTGCCCTTCTGGAGTTATGAGATTTCTTGGGAGCCTAATTTAATACACATGAAACTACGACAGAAATAAAGAACAAGGCAAGACGATGTATAATTAAGTGATAAATGGCATAGCTTGAAGTGCTGTTGGAATTTAGCAGAAGTAAATATTGCCTTTAAGAAGAATAGACATTTTCCAAATTTTGTAACACTAATTTTATTCATTTTAATCAATGGCCACAGGGAAGTTTCAGAGCCAAGGATGATAAACTATGCTATTTGAAGGGCTGTTAGAAGACAAGAAGATTGGTTAATTATCCACATAATGATAGTTTAAAAAGCCAATAATTTATTTAGATATGTAATGACCTATTTGATGATAAACACTTTTTTCTGCTTTTTGCTAAGCAAGATATGATATCTTAATTTCTTTATAGTAATAAGTAACATTTTAAACATAATATTGACTAGCTTTCTTTTTTAGGTAAAATTAAATATAAGTCCTCAAACCAGCAAGTAGCTTGAACATTCAAATTTAAAATAGGCCTAGAAATTAGGACAAATGACAAGAACAATATAATAAAATGGGAAGGATTTACCCTTGCTAATGATTTTTGGAGTCTTACATAATTAAGGGATGAAACAATTTCATTAATTTTGACACCTCCCTTTTGGCTGGATATCATTCTGTGACAGATGAATTGTTACCATTTTTGTTCTTTAACTCTATTTCTATTTTGTGCTATCTCTCAATGTAACACATATGTTGCAGCTGAAATGCAAGGAAAGGCTTGATGCTTATGTTCAGAAGACCCGAGTTTAAGTCCCGGCTATATTGCATCTCTGCTGTGTGATCTTGAACAACTCACTTAATTTCTCTGAGTGAGACTTGATTACTTATCTGAAAAATGGATCAGTACTAATACTTTCCTCACCCAGTGGTAAATCCATGCATGCTTATGGAAACAGTGTTAATTACTAAGTGCTTTGGATTCGTTAGTTCTTTCTGTATTATTTTCTCTTTCTTCTCTTCCTCCTTCTCTTCCTTTTTCTTTCCTTTTCTTCTTCTCCTCCTTTCCAATATCTATCCATATTAAAGCAGGTATTTAAAATAAAAATAAAGCTTAAATAATTATATTTTAAATTGCTAGATGTTGGATGTGATTTTAAAAATCTCTAATTAGCCTGGACCCGGGAGGTGGAGGTTGCGGTGAGCCTAGATTTTGCCACTGCACTCCAGCTTGGGCGACAAGAGCAAAACTCTGTCTCAAAAAAAAAAAAAAATTAACTACATTTTTTGCTTTTTATGTAGATATTTAGATGTCATGTTAGTACAAGGTGACTATATGCCTTCAGTGATTGCCTTGGTGGAGGCTCAAATCAGTGTTGTTTCTTTTTAATCATTTTTTTCTAAGCCTGAATAAAAGCCATAGAGAATGACTTTGTAGAGAGCAACTGATTAACATAATAATATCACAGGGTAAAAATATAATTACTGGATTATTTCAAATACACTTTCTGTTTCTAGAAAGTGTGCTCACTTCCTATTCTTGGATAAGATGTGGCATTAACAAGAAAGGCAGTATGCAGACAGAAATCCATAGTTATAGTTTCTGCTGTTCAGTACAAGGTCAATGGTTACTTAAGTCATCACCAGTGGAAATTTGATCACAGATGAGGTCTCCAACTTTGCCGATATTACTGGGCTCTCACTGGATGACTCAGCTAAGTCATTATATTAACTTTGCTTCCTCCAGACAGGTCCATGACTCAAACTGCACTGACAGGGGACTTAGGTTGTGGCACTATAATATTACTTTCTAGACACTATGATTATCCATTTCAGAAAATACACATTCTTCTTAGAAATAGGATTTAATTTTAAACATGTTATTTGTTATGAAAATTAGTCACCTAATGTCATAGATAAATTAGACTGGCAAGGGTCTTATGGGTACCTTTATTCACTGATCTGTTAAATAATGACCTCATTCATTGCCATGAATATTGGAATCACTGAATATCCTTTATGTGCTCAGCATTGTTCTGGACACTGGAGTTAGGCAAATAAAATAGAACAGCATGAGCCTTTTTTTCCCTGGAGTCCTTCAAGCTGCTCAGATCACAGCTAGGTAAACTAAGGCCAAGAACATTTAAATGACTTGCTTAAAGTTCATTTGGCTAATAGCAGAACTAGAACTAGAACCCCAGTCTCTGAGCCATCTCCTTGTTAAGCACTTATCATAACTAAGATACCTTTTATTTGTTCTTGTGACTTCATTTAAGTATGGTATACTATGCTTAGACACCTTAATATTTGTATCAGCACTTAAATATATAAAATTCGAACAAGAGGTACCAGAGAAAACTCAGGTGGATTTAGATGCAGTCAGTGTTCATAACATCCCAAGCCTTTTCCTACATTAGAGGAAAAATGGCTTTGTTTAAGTTTGTGCCATTTTCTCAGTATCTTTATTCCATGAATCTGTCCATAAATAACCTTTTCTCAGCTTTTCTCCGAGGTGTACTTTGTGCCATGTTTTCTCTGTCACAAACAGGTATGTGAGAAGAAAAACAAATGGTGCTTTTACTCAAATTAGGTATATGGGATATTTGTTGTCCTCTGATAAAATCTAAATACATATTCATGGCATCCTACAAATGTAGTAGAAATTCCATCTCTGCCTCTAGGCTGCCTTCAACTAGGTCACACTAGGCAGATAAGGATATATGTTGGCTCTTATATGTCTATTGGGAGAAATCCATTTTTGAAAGTTGGGTTGAGAAACAGTTTCGGTTGTGGCTTATGCATATTTATAGTGCTTGCATTTACTCTTTTGCTGTTCCCCTGTGTGAAGCGCTGTATGGGCTCGTTTTGACAGTATTGGATGAGGCACAATGTTTTAACCTCTTTTCTCTTGTAATTATATAAACATGTACACTGTACACGGTGACCTGGGAATGATGAACAGAACATCTGTTATAATAACTGAAACGGTGAATGAGAGTTGATTTTTGAATTGTAAAGCAATAAAAGTAACTCTTCTGATCTGTGGCGTTATGCAAATGCACATGTTTGAAAATGCTGCTGAAACGTGTTATTCTTTAACTTACCAGAGGTAGAGAGAGAGCTTGCTTTTTATTGTTCTCACATGGGTGCTCCCAGCTAGGGAGTTATTTGTCTTTCTTGGAATCAATTAAATTAACCTTTACAGCAATTTGTTTAGTAGTTTAAGCATTCTAGAGACTACAGAAAAGTGTCTATTTAAAGCAGCTGATAATGTCAGGATAACCTTATCCTAGAAAGACATTTTTCACAGTAGTTCAGTATGCAATCAGCATCACCTACATAGGCCCTTGGTAAATTTTGGATTAAGGAGCCAAGAGCCTTTGGGTAAAAATTAATAAAATAAATGTGACTTTCATCATTCTTTTCCCAAAATGAATGATTAGTTGAAGACCCTACCCAGGGGCAGATCATGAACTTACTTTGCAGAGGAACCTCTGCCCATTCTTCTGATTCCATGCAAACCTTCTTCGCCACACCATGATTACCTTTCTCAGATGAATTATCATTGCCTTTTCCAGTACCAGCTTGGCTGCAAGCAGAAGACATTTTTTAAGATTATTTTACAAATTTATAGCTACTTCCAAACACTGGTTTGTACTTGGTTATACAAATAATGTAGCAATTTTTTCAATAGAAACTGAAGTATAAAAAATGGATTTGCCTAAGGCCACTCAGCAGAAAGGCTGAACTGGACTGTGAACCCAAGCCAACTGACTCCAAGAGCCCCTATCTTTAATCAATACACAATATTCCCTATTTTATTGGCAATATATTCTCAATGTTTTTCCATGTTACTAAATATAAATTGAACCATGCATTTTAATGATTGCACACTATTCCTCTGGTGGTTTACAATGCTATTGTAGAACTGCCTCCCAGGTGATGTACATTCAGATTGTTTTTATTGTATTTCATAATTTAAGGTAATTATTCTATGAATATATTTGAGCATGTGTAATTTCTAGTAAAATTTGTCTAATTCTTCAATAGCTATGGTAGTTTGCCCTTCTTACTAATAGAAATATACATTATTCCTTGACTCTGCATATCAATATAATTATATTAATGCAAAAAAACCACTTATGGAGCACCTACCATGTTACAGACACTCATCTAAGAGCTGCACATCCAACATAGAGTAAATGCACAAGAAGTCATAGACTAATAATTCTCATGAATTTTAGAACAAATGCTTTAAAAACTTTGCATTTACTTTGCTTGTGCAGCAAACCACCATAGCATGTGTATACCTACCTAACAATCCTGCATGATCTGCACAGGTATCTCAGAACTTAAAGTATAATAATAAAAAAAAAAGATTTAAAACCAAACAAATAAAAATAAATAAAAATTTTAAGGGTATATCTTATTTAAAAAGAAAAAAAAAGTTTGCTTGATTATAGATACACAGTTCACTTCTCAGGGAATGTTAAGGAGTATTATCATTTTTAATGGAAATCTCTCAGGGGTGTGTGTGTGTGTGTGTGTGTGTGTGTGTGTGTATGTGTGTGTGTGTGTGTGACTCACTCTCCACCCTGAACACACAAAGCCCCATAGTCTACAGTTGGGTCATTTCATTTGATCGTGAGACATTTGCTTAAGCTATGTCTACACAAAGTCAGTGTAAACATTTTGGCCAGTGACCTACTGCTTTGTTTAACAGTGTCAGACTGCTATATTTTTTTTCTTGACTACTTTCACTTTGGATTAACTAGCAGGTTTTTAAAGCTTTCTTCAGACTTGCTTTTGTATGAGTCCTTGTGGGTAGTTTGCATGCATACTTATATATATGTACATTTCTCCTGCATTAGTTTTCTACTGGATTAGCCACATTATCTACAATTCAAATTTCCACAATCAGTTTTTAAGTTAGATATTTAGAAAAGAGTTACTAAACTTTAATTCTTTAGTTACACATTTACATTTTCCTTGGACAGTTTTCTACAACATTTTTTTCCCACATCTGCTTTGGGTTCTTTCAGTTTTTCAATTTCACGGTAAAAGACAAATATTATTGTATGCTGAAACTAGTTCTGAAGAGTAAGAATTTTTTAAATAAATTCTAATTAGCATTAGATATGTAATCCTGTATTCCACAGACCATTCTAATTATAAAAATAACTCATGTCATTTTGTAATTGACAAAAGGCTTCAGCAAATACCTGAGGCTTTCTGGATTTCTGGAAGGAACACAATGTGATCCACATGATTCTCTTAGTTGCCTGCAAAAGAAAAATAATGGGCGTTTGATCAATTTCTGTAACATTTTTGTATTAGGTTGCTGTAAAAATTCGGCTTTAAAACTTCTTTCATTTTGTTTTAATATATGCAACACTCTCATATTCCCTCTCCTTATTAGTAACATTCTCCAAACATTTATTAAAAACACGCACTACATGGGAGGTACCAAGTTAAGTCCAGTAAGTCAAAGAAGAGTAAGCCGTCAAGGAGTTTTCAGAGGAACCATGTATGGTAATAGAAGGTTATGTCCTTGGTGCTGTCAGAAGTACTAGAAAAAAGGAACAAAAAAGATGTTGTGAGAGGGAGCTTGACATGTATCTGAGGAATAGATAGATATTTGTGGAGAACTAGGCTTCTTGAAGGAAATGAGATATTAATGTAATATGAATGTTAATATTTTAGCAATCTCAAGATATTTTAGTTCTAATTAATATTATAGGTTTAAAAAGGGAGAAACAAAAGTAATTTTAAGAATTTTAAGAAATGTCAAAAAATTGTAGAAGTTGTTTTGCTCTTTGCTCGTTCATTTAAAATAAAATGAAATAATAAACACACAAAAATATATCTTTATATATAAAATAGTAAATATTCTACCTAAGAGGATTAAAATATTATTTAAAGAAACTGCAAAGTAAATAGGTAAGAAGAAATGAAGGACCTATCTTAAAGTTATAGTCCATATAAATAATATAGATTATTCTGTAAGTAACATCAAATCACATATGTAGATTGCTTTATGAATTATACCATTACTATTAAATTAATTTGCATTTTTATAAAATACTACCTTGCTAGCCATCTTTTAAATTACTATTTCTGGATTAAAACTCTAGAATGTTTAATAATTTAATTTTAACCTTATGATATCTAAATCCTCTTTCTAAACTCAAAACATATTTGCATCTATATTTTCATTGATTAAATTTCAAAATATTTTGACACATAATATCTCAAATCAATGTATTTTTTGCAAAAGGGAGTGTTAAGTTTCCCATATTTGAAAGAAATTGGCATTTAACCAGATCTTGTGAAATTCACAATCAGTATTCCTCCACAATTTACTGTGCAGTTCTTAAGCAGTTTTAGAATCATTAAAGTGTTATAAATCTCTGATATTCAGATCATTTCACCTGATCCCTTCATGTTTCAGAGGACATAATGTAGGTCTGGGGAGTGAAGAGGCTTGCTCATCCAATCACTTGTTGCCTTTTCTTTTTTTTTTTTTAATTTTTATTGTATTTTACGTTTTGGGGTACATGTGAAGAACATGCAAGATTGTTGCATAGGTACACACGTGGCAGTGTGATTTGCTGCTTTCCTCCCCTTCACCTATATCTGGCTTTTCTTCCCATGCTATCTTTTCATTTGGTTGACCTATTTTTTAAAAAAATAGTAAGTATGATTAAAGCACATGCTTTATACCTTCAAGTAGTTGGTATTATTTATACTGCTTATATGATGATTATGTGACTGCCTTTCTTGTTATCTCAGTTTGATCAGTTCTATTTATATCTTGATACTATTCAAGCTTCTGCCTTCCCAATCAGTATGCATTCCTTCTAGGTCGTAAATTGCTAACATTTAACTAGCCATTTCCCAATTTTCTTCTCAGTGTGTAATGCCCCTACTTTAAAATTAATATTATTTGCATGTGTATTTTGAGGTCTTCTCTTGGATTTTAATGGTCCATTTATAGAAAGAAAAATCAACACCTCTTTTCCATCCACTACTGAAAAATATGTTGGAAACAGTAGGAGCTTTGTAAAGTTAAAAGCTTATTTATTTTTAAAATACGAAAGCACATTTACATGCCAGAAAACAACCAATCTTTGTCTAATAGGGCTCTTACACTACTTCCTGCAACTTGATTTCAGTGTATATGCTTACTTCTAACTCATATTCTTCATTCTGGACTGTATCAGCAACTTCACAACTTCCTTTTGTCAAATGCCCAGGACAAGTCTGAATTGAATTGAATATGATAGATGTAGGAAGATGTATGCAAGTGGACCTTTAATATTTTCTATAGTTGAACTGCAAAGAGTGCTAAAACTTCAAAAATTCTAGGACATTCTGCAGACAAAATTTTTCATTGGTTACTTATTTGTATAGTTTTTATTTTACCTGAAATATTGACAAAGTGCCAATTTATATGCTTTGATGAGATAACTTAGCAACAGTGAAGGTTATTGTCACTAGAAATAAGGCTGAAAATACTGGAGACAGTCTTTATATTAAATTAGAAATACCTGTTGTTTCATGGCTCAAATGAATCAAAAGCAAGTGGGATGAGTGCGAGATATTTCTCAGCGTGGAGACCAGTCACTGCTCCTCCCCTGGAAAATTAGTACATTACGCTATGTACTTTTTACGTAATCTTCTTTTGCGAAGCTGTGGCCTACTTATTTATTTTTCCATGGTGTGTCCACAGGTCACATGTATATGTGTTTTGTTTTTATTTTTGTTTATTTACTTATTTTTGAGACGGGATCTTGCTCTGTCACCAGGCTGGAGCACAGTGGCGCAGTCTCGGCTCACTGCAACCGCTGCCTCCCGGGTTCAAGCGATTCTTCCGCCTCAGCCTCCCGAGTAGCTGGGACTACAGGCGGGTGCCAAACGCCCAGCTAATTTTTTTTTTTTTTTTATTTTTAGTAGAGACGGGTTTTCACCGTGTTGGCTGGCATGGTCCCGATCTCTTGACCTAGTGATCCACCCACCTCGGCCTCCCAAAATGCTGGGATTACAGGCGTGAGGCACTGCGCCCGACTTGTTTTTATTTTTAACCAGCATGCATTTAGGCACTCACCAACTTCACACAAAATTAATTTCAAGTTGTTATAGTTTACATGGACATAAAACTCTCAGAATTTGTTCAAAGAAACTGAAAGTATTTACTACTTAGAGAAAAATTACTGAGAAAATAGCCAGAGTTGAGGATAAAGAGTGGCAATATTACCCAGCAAGAAGCAATACAGAATAGCAATTAAAAGATGGGGATTGGATTGAGGTCCCTCATGTCCTAATCCAGCATCTGTCCCTTGCCAACTGTATAACTGACCTTAGGAAGATACTGAGGATGCTAGACCTGTTTCATGGTCTTGCTAAAGCAGAACACAATAAACTCAGTAAATCAGGTTCTTTGGCCTAAGAATTAATCTACCTAACAGGACGGAAGCATAAAGGAGGAAACCAAATCTTAGACTCAGCAATTTAGACAACTTAAATATCATGATTATATTCAGACTTAAAATATAAATTTTATGTGATAGGAAATAAAAACAAAAAATGTGAGTCAAATAAACTTCTTGATGACTTTTTATTGTTTGTAAATATTTTACACAGTGTCTAATGTATGATCTCAATGGCCGTCGACTCAGGAACTTTCATTCTTCAATGAGATTGAGTTTAGGTTTAAACATATTTCATACTTATTTAAATCACTTTAGCTTCAAATTGCAGGAGTTTGCGTTATCATGTTTTAAAGGGGTCTGGAACTGTGAGCACATAAAGCAGAGACACAATTAGTCCAGTGCAGTTGGTACCAGTGAAGAATGTTTTCCCAGAAAAGGTGACTGTTTCAAAAGCTCACAACGAGAAAGAAATTTACACATGTATGTGTTAATGTGTGTGTATGTGGGTAGGTAGGTAGGTAGGTAGGTCAGTAAGAAGGGGCTGGGCTCCTGGGCAGATGAACCCCATTTGGAAAGCAGTGGAGGCATTTGATTTTGGCTCATTCAGGGAAACATAAGTGGTTTAATATGGCTGTAGGACTGGGGAAATAGGAGTGGTAAGAAAAGAGGTTGGAAAGGAAGGTAGAAGAAAAATTATGAAAAACTTTGTAAATAGTATTAAGCTTAAACATTAGTCATTGAAAAATTTTAGGAAGTTGAACGATAAGGTTAATGTTTTATGTCATAAAAATGACTTTGGTTGTAGTAGATACAAGCTACTGAAAAAAGCTAGAGTAAGGGCAAGTATCTGTGAAAAATCCAGTGGAGATTTATTGTAGTGTGGAAGACATAGCACCTCTGGACTTAGTCAAGCATATGAAAAGTTTACAGTGACATTCCTGTAGAAATGATGGGAATTTACTAACTGTTTGCTAGAATAATTAAGATCATTATCTGGTTTAACTATAGGGACAGACTCAGTGGGGTATCTATGAAGTTATGGTGAAGATTTTGCTTTGTCTTTAACTCTCTCTGACTTATCATTTGTATCACTGACTTGGACATAAAAGCAAAACTGAATGTGACCTAAAGGCAGAAGGTAAAGAAACACATTTCACACAGCTTTGTAATATTAATAAATTGCCTCGATACATTAGATGTTGAATAAGTTAATAATAATAGTCGAGAGAATTACGCCCCAGGTGATTTTAGTTAGAAAATTAGACCAACAGTAAGTAGATGATATTAATTAGGGATACTTGTAAAAAAAGTAAAAGAAAAATATCACATCACAAACATAAACTTTTTAAACAATAAGCTTAAGATGAATGAGCAGTATGATACTGTACTGTTAAAAATCCCACTATTCATTTTATCTATATTATCTTATGGAGCTGGCCACTCTGTCATAATTTGCTTTGCTTGGATACACTTGGAGTATAACATGGAGCTGTGAGTATACTGAGCTGTGATTAGGAATAAAAATGCTAGAAAAATGAAAAGATCAGAATAGCCATGTTGCAAACAGTTAAACAATATGAAAGTGTTAGGTTAGATAAAAGAAACGTAGTAGGAAGATGAAATCTGTTTTCAAATTCTTGAAGATGATCATGTGAAAGTTGGGCTTAAATGTATCCCAAGAAGAAGAAATGATTAAAAACTTTAGGAAAACAGATGATGGATTAATATATGGGACAACATTGTGCTGTAGCTCTCCAGAGAGTTGAGGAACTGCTTCAGATGATAAGTTTGTCATTCTTGGAGGCCAGAATATAGTAATAAAGGCAATCTAAGTATCTGAATGATGGGTAGAAGAGATGATTTCTTGATTGTGTCATTCTTAGACTCCTCCATCTTTTACACTCATAATAATAGTGCAATTTTAGTTCATAGTATATGTAAATATTTGGAGGTTAATTTTAATTTATTGGTCATTTTGAGAGACATGTTTAAAATATGCATTTAGAACAAAATGTCTATTGGGGTTTTATTTCTTCTTGTCCATTTCCTTTTCCCCCAAAATTTTTATTTTGAATTTTTAAATGTACAGAAATGTTCAAACAGTAGTATAATAAGCACTCATATATTCAGCACTTTGATTAAACAATTGGTAATATTTTTCCAGTTTTGTGTTTATGACACTTCTTTCATAACTACAGATTTGATCTTCTAAGTATCAGTATATTTTCTTATATAACTGCTATATCATTATTTTGCCTAAGGAGAAAAAATAATTCCCTAATGTAATTTAATATCCAGAGGATGTCATTTAATATCCAAAGGCCAATTTAATATTGTGCTTTGGCATTATATTATGTAAAAATTAAAGAAGCTTGATAATTTAATCCTTTGGATAATGATTTGTACAAAATTAAAATGGAGAGGCGACCTTTTGCAATTGTTTAGATAGGAAATAAGATTCGTATAACGATTGAGAAAATCGACGTATCTTTTGGGAAGATAACAGATGGTGTGTCATTTAGGACATTATTTTTTTATTAAATTAAAGTCTATGAAACACAGATTGTACCCACTTTAAGGTAAGACCTATTAGAAAAGTCTCAGAGGTTAATGTGACGTTGGTTGGTACATCCGTCATAGGTTTATGAGTCATGCACTCCTCAGTAGTAGTTAAAATTGATTTAAAAGAGAAAAGCATTGACTAGGCTTTAGCAATTGACTAATAAATCTTTTATTTCAAGTATTGAGTAGTGATTTTTTTTGTGCGTCAGAGACTGTGATGGGAAAAGTTTCAGCACTGAGTGTTCTGTGTAAACTAGGGATCCCTTGACATTTGGTTTCCTATTATCTACAAAACAGAGGGCAGTTATACCCATGGCAAATAAAGGTATTTTAGTTTCCTTTTTTTCTTCCTTTAGCAAGCCTTTTATAGTGATGAGAACTGTTAACTTTTAGTATAAGCTTGGAAAAAGAATTATGGGCATTTTATGGTTTGATATAGAGGTTATTTGAGATATGATGGCCCTTCCTCAATTAACAAACAAAACAACGATAAAGCTGTGAGAATGACTATGTTAGATAATTTTTTGAATCTGAAAAGTTCAAGATAAGTATGAGAAAGCAGTACATTTCGCTTGTGTTGTATGGAGAATAAGGAATTCGATGATAACTACATTGGAGTGTCTAGATTCTTGAAAATGTGAAACTGGGTGAATTTGAGTGTAAGTCTAGCGAAAGCACATAGTTATAGATTACTAACATGCTTCTTTAAGATCATACAGGTCTTATATGTTATTTATTATTCTGAGATATATTTGACCCACCAAACATGATTTATGAACTCTTAGGAGAGCAATCCTTTCTTCATGGATCACATGCTTATGAAATGCTACATACAATCCTGACACTTCATAATACAAAGAATAATTCCAGAAGCAAACAGTTTTTTAGAAGATCCCCAGTGCAAAATGGATATTGTTTTTGCAAGTCATAGGAAGGAAAAATGTCTTGTTTAAAATCATGTGAACAATTATCCTTTTGCAGGTTCATGAACAGGTGGAAAAAAAGGCTTTGCCATTTAATTTTATAATAGCAATTTTAAAATCAAAGGCATTCTTTTAAAATTATAAAAACCAGCTTATTTCCTCCTCAGAGAATCAAATATATACAGCCTTATATTTCACTTCACAAAGAAAATATATAAGGTATATATGCAGTTGATTTCCTGCCCATCTCCACATCTACAGATTACAGATAATTGCTTCTTGCTGGAGTGAATAAGGTATCCTATTCCTCTACTTGCCATGCTGTGGATTTCATCCTCTCTTGCTCCTGAGACACCTGGCTCCATCACTAATCCCTTCTCTTTTCTACCTTTTAGCTTTCTCTTCCTATTGGTTCTTTCCCTCTGCATATAAATGTGTTGTCTTTCTCATTATAAATGAAACAAAGGCACAAACACCCTGAGATTTTATCTTCTCCTTTAACTGTCCTGTTTTCTGCTGTTCTCTAATATTCTAGCTGCATTTTGAAGAATAGTTTATTCATTTTTTAAAATAAGATTAACATATATTCATTATTAGCTATTTAAAATGTACAAATAAGCAAAAATCAGAAAATCAAAATTAAATGCCTATCATCTAAAATGAACCAGAGTTGATATTTTGTTTTGCATCAGGGCATATTGTAACTACTTGTAAAGCATTTTGTCAATCAAATATCTTCTATAGAATAATTTTAAATGGATAAATATGTAGTATTACATCAACCATAGTCTCTGTAAAAAGACTTTTACCATTATATACTTAGAAAGTTTCAAATCATTGTGTTCTTAAAGAAATGAACATCCTTGCAGCTAATTCAGTGACATTTTCCTTAAAGTTGCATCCTGTAAGTAGAATTGGTATATTCAAGTGTGTGATATTTTTAAAGCTTTATTAATTTAAAAACAGATTTCTATAAAGTTTGTGTCAATTTATTTTTCTATTCAACTGTGCTTTTTCTTCTCAATACATTTGATTCATAAAGATTCTATCTCATTGTTTTAATTAACATTTCTCTTTTCCTATTTTTGGCCATTTTCTTACATTCACTGATTATTTGCATTTATTATTTATGAATATTTTCTACTTATGTTTTTTTTGCCAATTTTTCTACTGGAGTTGCGTTTTTAGTAGCAGTTCTTTTATTTATTGAATATATTAATTATTTTATTTTTAAATATATATACTTTCATATATTTTCATATTCTTTCTTTAGTTATATTTATGTTTGATGCATAGATGTTTTTCAAATATTGAAGCTACATTTAGTAATGTTATCTTTATTTTTACTGCTTATGTTATCAAACTTAGAAAATCATTAGCACTTTTATACACTTGTTTTTTAAAGTAAAATTTTATTAAAGAATGATCTATGTAAAGTGCACACAATATGAGTGAAGTTCTAGTCATATGTATCCAAGCACTCAATGTAAATAACAGACCATCACTAGCATCCCAAAAGCACATCATTGCTCTCTTCTTACCACTATTCCCACCATAATCATTTTTTGAACTTTTTGAAAAATGAAATTATATAGCAATATTCTTTTGTGTTTGGCTTCTTTCAATCATTTGTTTGTGAGATTCAGCTTGGGTTGTTGCATGTAGTTCTTTATTAAGGCAAGTCTTCTTTGATGTTATGAATATTCTTGCATGTGTGTTTTGATGAACATATGTACAGATTTCTGTTTATCAAGATATTCCAGAGTGAAGTTTCTGTGTCACAGAATTTGTGTATTTTCAGTGGTAGAAGATTCAGACACTCAACTTTCAGTGTGGATTGAGCCAATTTGTCTTTTTTATTTTAGCCATGCTGGTATATATAAAATTGTTTCAAATTGTGGTTTTTCATTTTCCAGAATGCCATGAAATTGAACACTTTTCATATGTACGTTGTCCATTTCAATTTATGTTTTGGGGAAACAAATTTTCTACCTATTTTTCTATTGGTTTGACTGCCATTTTCTTTTATTGTACACTTTTAAGAGATGAGTCTTTCTATCTGTCTCTCCCTCGCACACACACACATACACACATATATGTGAATCTATCTACTAAATGTGTATATATATGTGTGAATCCACTAATTCTAATTATAGGATATATCGTTAAGGAAAATGACATATATACATATGTGTATGTGTGTATATATATATATGTGTGTGCATTTTTTCTTTTCATTTGTTTATGATGCAAATATACACGTGTGTGTCTGTGTTGAGTGTGTATGTGTCTTTGATTGGGAAGTTCTTAATTTTAAGGAAGTCTAGTATGTCACACTTTTACCTTTATGAGCATCACTTTTTGTTTTCTTTTAAAAAATATTTTCTTACCTAAGCTTTCTTTGAACAACTTTATTGTTTTAATGTCACATTTCAATGTATGATTAAAATAATTTTTATATAATTATCTACTTGATCTAGAAACATTTATTGAAAATACAATCGTTTTTTATTAGAATGTAGCATTTTCACTTTAATATTAGTGTCTATATAGATGGAAAACTGTTTATGGATTTTGTGTTTTATTCTACTTATCTGTTTTTCTCTATTAATTTTTTATCAGATACTATTTCACTATTTGTTTAGTCTTTGTCCTAGAATTCAAAATGCATTCTTGTTCAAACAATTATGATTTACCTTTCTTCAAATACTGCTAAAACATTTTAATCTTTTAATTCTGTTTATGCATTTTTTTTGCTTTTTTTCATTATACTTACTGCGCACTTTAATTCTAAATATAAACTTCATCAGTCATTCCTGTTCTTTCTTTTTATAGTCCTAATTTATTGATATTCACCCATGTATTTGTATTTTCTCTTATACTTCACATATTTAAGCATTGTAGTGGCTTCCTCTGTGTTAAATAATCTGCCTATATAATGTAATTTTGTATTTATTTTAGTGGAGGCTTGTTGGTGATAAATTCCTTTGATTTTGGTATTTTCATTGATATAGTCAAACATATTTGGCAAAACACATTTGTATCTCTTCTCTATATATTTTGAAATGAAAACAAATATTAAAGAAGAGTGGATATTGTAGACATTTTACCTTTTTCCTGACTTTAATGGGAACTTCCTTCTCTTATATATAACATTTACTGTTCATTTGTGATTTTTCAACTTGATAAAGTGTCATTTTATTGTTTTCTAAAAAGTATTTTTAAGTAAAAATAGTTATCAATTGCCTTTATACTATATACTATGATGATTATACTTTTCTCTTCTTGGAACAATTACTAACTTGGATGATAGTAAAACATTCCAAATTTTTAAATAGAATAAAAAAGGTTCTTTCTCCTCAACAGTTTGTCACATCAATCCAACTTTATTTGGAAACTAATTCTTTACTAGATTTTTTTTTTCATCTTCTTACACGTATCAAGGGCAATAAGCTATACAGAATTTCTCTCATTTCTTCAGTTAATATTGTGGAGTGGTTATATTTTGTCTTAAAATGTTGCATTATCTGGATATTTTTGTTTATTACATATAAAATTTTAAACTCTGGCTTTAGATTAATAAAAATTATTTATTTTTTAATTTAAGATAGAAAATGGGTTATCCTAAGGAATTAAAAAGATTTATTTAAACATTCAAACTGGTAATAAATATGTAAACTTAAAGTGGAATTTGAATTATTTATTTTAAAGATTGATAAAGAATAAGAAAGTTTTAATTCACTGTTATCAAATATTGATTTGATATTATAATTGGGTAAAATATTGGCCCAATATTACTAGATATGATCTTTATTGCATACTTTTATCACATAGAAACTACTATTTTGAACTGAAAAAAGTAGCAAATTCAATTTTTATTTTATTTGCTAATAAGAATCCACTTATGGCTTGCATTTCTATAATTGCCTCTTTATTCTTGATTAACTTTACAAGTACCTTACAGTTAGTTACTTTTCTGCTTCACATATAAGATCTTACATTTTAGTTACATCTTATTAAGTCATCTTATCACACATTTTAGGAAGTTTTGTATATTTTGCCTGAATGGAATTTTGCAGAAAACTACTAGTTCGTAGTGGAATAGACAAGGGCTTTGAAGTCAGGCATGAGCAGATTCTACTAGTGGCTCTATCACTTAATAGCTATGTGACCTTTGACCAAAGGGGTAATTCCTGTAAAATAATACTATGTTGGATGGCTTTGAAGATTCATTGTGACCTCAAACACTTGTTGAGTGCTTACCCTGTGACAGCTACTCTTCTAAGTGTTTTGTACTTGCTAACATTTATTCTCTATACAATTCTCTGCAGTAGCCTCCCTTATCATTCTTTTTTCAGAGATGAGGCAGCTCAGACTGAGGTTTTAAGCAACTACCCAAAATTATACAGATAGCAACTGGCAAAGCCAGAATGTAAGCCCAGTCTTGCTCCAAATAAATGTATAGTAAGAGTGAAGAGTAAAGAAGAATACCACTGTTCTTCTCCACATACACAGAAGGAATCTAGCTTGGTTCTTTATACCCATTAGACAAATAATTATTATCCTTCATAAGTCACCAAAGATTTCAAATATATTGAGTGCTGTTCCACAAGTTGATTGTTTTAGTAACTATACCATCAAATTGGTTAAAATCCAGAATCTTATTCTGGATTTCAAATATTTCAAACTTATATGATATCAAATAACATTTTTCTCTTCTTCCTGAATATAAATTTGCCTCACCCCTCTAGTCTCTTCTGAGTTCTAATTCTTCATAGGTAGAATAATTGTTACAACACTGTGACTTCTTACTAATTTATGATAGGTAGTTTGCTAATAGTATAGTCACCTGATATACATGTGTCAAAATATCTTTGATGAGGTATGAATTGCTAGATGTGGAACAGGCTTATTCAAGAAAGTTTAATTTATGAATGACTGTACTGGGTGTACATGGTGTGAAATTTGAAAGGAAGAAAAATAAATGTTCTGCATTTATAAAGTACTAGTTTCCTAAGGACAGAGGTTGGAGGGGTTTAGGGATCAGGTGTTCCACCTTTTATTTCTTTGTCCAAACCAATCATGATTCTTTTGGAGGCAAAGGTCTCAGGTCACTCCCAGCTAATGAGAGAGTAATGATTGTAGAGAGAAGGAAAGCTGTGACAAGAGTGAGGGAACTGAAATGAGATAGAGCTGGTGGAAGGTCACAAATTGAAGGGACATATTTAAAAAATATGCTTCTACATTTTATGGCCAAAATTATATACTACAGTTTTATTCATTGATTAAAAGAGTTGGTTTGTTTTGGAGAGGCATCCTTCATAAGGGTCAAGTGTCTTCTTAAAAGGGACTTAGAATAAAATAACTAGCAAATTGCTCTCTCTTCTCCCAAGTAAGACACTGAAATTTGCAAATAATTTGGGCTTTTAACACAATAAGTGCCATAAAAATTGTGCCACCAGGCACGGTGGCTCACTCCTGTAATCCTAACAGTTTGGGAGGCCAAGGCAGGCAGATCTCTTGAGCCCAGGAGTTTGAGACTAGCCTGGCCAACATAGTGAAACCCCAGACTCTACAAAAAATGCAAAAATTAGCTGGGCAGGATGATGCATGCCTGTAGTCTCAACAACTTGGGAGTCTGAAGTCAGAGGATAACCTGAGCCCAAGGAGGTCAAGGCTGCAGTGGGCTGTGATAGTGCCTCTGCACTCCAGCCTAGGCAACTGAGTGGCTCTGTCTTAAAAAAAAAAAAAAAAAAAAAAAAAAGGGAAAAAGAATTTTGATTTCTGAATGGAGACAACATTTAATATAATTTTTTCAGTGCTTAATTGTATAGTATATATCAATGCAGAGGATTAATTATTCTGGAACTGTTTACAAATTTTGGGGGATAATTTTCAGTACTTAAGGCAAGACCTATATATACCTAGGGCCAGAAATAAGTAATAACTAAAGAAAAAAATTCAAAATCATATTTGTATCATGTTAAATCTGGCAGCAAGACTAAGGCAATTTTACCAGTATAGCTGTGCCTACAAGAGAATATCCCAAAGTTCATAAAGCAAGCACAAACCCCATGTAATTAAATCTCTCTCTCTCTTTGTCTCTCTCTCCCTCTCTCTCTTTCACACAAACACACACACACACACACACACACACACACACACACACACAAATATGCATGCACATATATAAAATACAGAAAACTTCTGATATTTTTCTTTACCTTGTAAAAATTACGTGATTATTCTCTTTCTTTTTGCCAGGTGGTATTTTTGAATATGTGGAATCTGGTCCAATGGGAGCTGAGGAACTTGCATTCAGATTTGCCGTGAACACAATTAACAGAAACAGAACGTTACTACCCAATACTACCCTTACCTATGACACCCAGAAGATAAACCTTTATGATAGTTTTGAAGCATCCAAGAAAGGTAATTGATAGATTTTTAACATCTTTTTTTCTGGAATTTAAATTTCTAGGTATTCTTAAGATATTTCTAATTTTCAACATATAGTTAGTAAGTTGTTAGGAATATTTGCATGCAAAGATTTATTTTCAAAATGCACATAAATTTAATCAGAGAAGATAAAGTGGTATAATTACCTATTGCAAAAATCTGTTTATAACATGAAATACAATTACATCTGTGATAGTGAAATTTTTTTTCTATTGATCCTTCTGTCTTATTATTGATGCATTCCTATTTTCAAGAACCCACAAAAATTAAATATGTATCAGTGGATTTTACCAAGTTTTACAATCCATTCTTACATCTTTATTTGTATTATCTGTCAATCCCACTATATTATTACTGTGATCTCAATTTATTGGCTACCTTGAAAGATATGTGGTTCTAAGTGACCTCAAAATGCCAGTGTGATACTGAAACTTAATTGGAAAATTTTAAACAACCATTAGTTTCTGTATATTTCATGTTCATATTTTAACCAACTAATATTTCTTTTTGTAACTGAAAATAAATAGCTGACAGTGTAAAAACTGGATTATATAAGGAAATAATTAGAATACACTATGAATTTTATTTCTGTGTTTTAACTGTTTTAAATGTCAAAAATACAGAAAAAAATGTTTTAAAAAGAAAAATAATTTCGTGGAATAAAAATTTAACATTTATATATGCAGAAAGGCAATAGAGAAAACTGTTATTACAACATTTATTTTAACCAAACAGCATTCAGTAGTAAATGTGTTTAAGAGGTGTTTCTATAGTCTTATGTTGGTGATCTTTTCTTATATGTGTAGATGATCTTATAGTAGGTGATCTTTCCTTTTGCATAGTTAGCATTTACATAGCAGGAATAAAATTTTATAATAAAATTTACTCTCAAAAGAGAAGGCTTACAAAATGTTTATTATAACATTATATTTTTAAACAATGTTTGCCTTTCTGTAATGCTAACATGGTTTTACTCTAGCTACCTTATATTGATGGAAATGTATATACAATTATTTATAATTCCAGGTTAGTGCAGTTTTTTCCAAGCTCATTAATATTAATGGTAGCTGACAAAGCACAATATTTCTAAAGATAAAAGTATCCTTCTTTCCCCCCAGCAGCTAACTAGTGTTCGTCAAAGCCATATTCTGCATGCCTTTTGAATTCATTCAGATCTTTATGAATACAAATAAGTTTCCACATTTCAGAAACATGTCAGGTGATAAAAGGTTTTGAAGACTGAGAAAAAGGTTAAAGGTAACTGTGAAATATTACATTTGTCATCATAATTGCAAAATAAATCATTAACTCAAGACTATTACATTTGATTAGTGGCATAGTTCATGATTGTTTCCATTAGTAAGAAGCTCTGCCTCTAATGAAAGCATTTTGATCAAAGAATATGGTATGTAAGTGCAATATAGATAAAATATTTCTAGATTTCTTAATGGTGATTTCAAATGATCAGCATGAAAAAACACAGGTTCGAATGTTCTCACAACAGAGTACTATCTTGGGAATGCCCTAGCAAAATTATAAAGTGATAAAGTCATGTAGTTTGACCAAAATATTATAAGGAATTTACAAGCTTTGTTACCCAATAAAAACTTACTGGGAATCAAATCCATCAGTTCACTTTGGCTTGAAGCTAGGAAAAGCTCAAATAACTGTATAAGTAACTTTCTTTGTGAATGTCATGGTTTGGATTTTATCTTCTGAAGCTCTTGTTTGTTGAGTTATTATTGCTTGGACGATACAGAAATACGTAAAAACAATATAACAGAGAGAGCCAATATGGGTTTTTAGCTTTATCAAAAAATGTATATATTGATAACATTGTTAATGATTATTAAATAACTTAAATAATTAAGTTAGACATTAAAACATTTAAATTATTTATCCAATGTAAAAAATAAGAAATGAAATGTTACATTTTGACATTTTATCCAATTTTTTTTCTGTTACAGTTTTAATAGGTAGTAATGTTCTACTCAATTAAATACTTTGATGTATTAGAGTTTGAATTATTATTTGAATCATACATTATTTTTAAGTAACTCTTCTGATAACTGAAAGCTCTAATCTTGCTTGAAACACACTTAGAGACATTCTAAATAACCTAAAAGAGTGGTTTTAGCTTTTCTTGGTTTGTGATTTGTCACAAACCTGGTGAAAGATCATTTATCTTCATTATACAAGAATTAAAACCTTATGTTGAGAGAAAAATTCTAAAGTCTATCCAGCATTTATACTAATTTAGAATTTCCAATTATTATTTAAAAAGTAAGAATCCATGTACTGAAAAACAATTTATTTAGATTATATTGAATTTTTAAGAATGTTTAAACAAGTGTTTTTTTCTGACAATTTACTTAATTATTAAATATTACCATGCTTAATTCACCTGTAATATTATATTTCATGCAGAAAACTAAGAGAAAATGACAAATTTTCTGAACACCTAATTTATACCTAAAGCTCAATTACAATCCTTCTCTGTCCTTCAAATATTTGCAGTGATGGGCTTACCATTGCCTCTTGAGGAAGACTATTTCATTTTTGAACATGTTTTACATTAGTTTTGTTTGTTTGTTTTTGGTTTTGGTTTTGGTTTTGTTTTTTTTTTTTTTTTTTTTTTTGATAACACAGGTTTGTTCTGTTACCCAGGCAAGACAGCAGTGGCACCATCATGGCTCACTGCAACCTCAATGTCCCAGGCTCAAGTGATCCTCCTACCTCAGCCTCCCAAGTAGGTAGGATGATGGGCACATGACACCACGCCCAAATGATTTTTTGTGTGTGGTTTTTTTTTTTTAGTTTCATTACACAGGAGGTGTCACTATGTTGCCCAAGCAGGTCTCGAATTCCTGTTCTCAAGCAATCTTTCTGCATTGGCCTTCCAAAGTGCTGGGATTACAGGTGTGAGCCATGGCATCTGACCATTTTTAGAATTAAAAATAGTAATAATAGGCCAGGCGTGGTGGCTCACATCTGTAAACACAGCACTTTGGGAGACAGAGGCGAGCAGATCACAAGGTGAGGAAATAGAGACCTTCCTGACCAACATGGTGAAACCCTGTCTCTACTAAAAATACACAGAATTAGTCAGGCATGGTGGCAGATGCCTGTAGTGCCAGCTACTAGGGAGCCTGAGGCAGGAGAATTACTTGAACCTGGGAGGGAGAGGTTGTAGTTAGCCAAGATGATGCCACTGTACTCCAGCCTGGGTGACAGAGTGAGACTCTGTCTCAAAATTAATAATAATAATAATAAACTGGGTAAAAAATCATGAGAAGCTTCTATTTTTTTCTAATTCCCCTTTGCCCATCAAGTGAAACAAACTTAAGCCTCTTTCATGTGTTAGGTCTTCAAATATTTAATGATAACTTTCTTGTTCCCACTAATTATTCACTTTCTAGGCCCAAGGTCACTCTTTGTGTCAGTGTGCCTTATAGGAAGTTCAAGTCACGGCAAACTATTTTAATCTGAATACCCTCTAGTTTATTCATGCCTTTCTTAATTACTATGGTTATTATTGATATAAATAAAATTTTCTGTGAGTAAATACAAACTTTAAAAAGTAGTTTATAATAATAGGAAACACAGCATCCGAAAGCCAAATATATAAAGATGACTGAGTACTTGTCTAATGATTTTGATGTTTTCCTACTCAATGAGACTGATCCATATGAAATCACCCTCTAAGAGCCATAGCAAGTTTCATGTGGCTGAGTGCATGCATAACCTGACCTGTATCATCAGATATGTGGAAATATTCAGCTGTGTGTGACCACAGCTAATTGCACGATAAAGGGGGAAACACATGGCTTTTGATTAAGAAATGGAAAATGTAAAAGCTGTTCAATGAATTTCAGAAGCTGCTTTATTCCCTCATCCCCCTCACATAAACTTGTCTTCCAAAACAAGCACTGCCCCATTAAATTAAAAAACATTCATCTTCTCTCTCCTTCCCTCTCTCCCTCCCCTGACATTATTTATAGAATTATTTGAACATTGAGCTGCAGGCATCTGAGTGAATTAATTCCCTTGTAACAAACGGAAAATGTTCAGTCAGACAAAATTTTAAATTAGTGAAAAGCAGATATATTTAAAAATAATCTTTCTTCAGACTGATACCTTTGGGTTTAAAATAATAATGTGGTATCTGTTGGCACACTGGCATCTCTCCTCTCATTATTGACAGACCTTTATCTCCTCTTCAGCCTGTGATCAGCTGTCTCTTGGGGTGGCTGCCATCTTCGGGCCTTCACACAGCTCATCAGCAAATGCAGTGCAGTCCATCTGCAATGCTCTGGGAGTTCCCCACATACAGACCCGCTGGAAGCACCAGGTGTCAGACAACAAAGATTCCTTCTATGTCAGTCTCTACCCAGACTTCTCTTCACTCAGCCGTGCCATTTTAGACCTGGTGCAGTTTTTCAAGTGGAAAACCGTTACGGTCGTATATGATGACAGCACTGGTAAGAAAAATTAGTAGCCTTTGGAGCTATGCTTTAAATATAGATGATTTTCTGAAGCCCATTCCAGGTTCTTATTGTATTCTTATAGATTTTTTTTTGTGGTGGTTGTTTTTAAATTAAACTAAGGAGTGGAAAGACGGAATCAAACACCAACTCTAATTTCACGTATCCGAACAAAGAATACCTATATTGCATAATTTTTCCCTGTATTTGAAAAATAAGCATTTTTTGTTATTCCAATGAAAGATCAGCTAGTTTGGTAGGTTGGATGAAGGATAGAGATAGTATGCAATTTTATATGTAAGTATATATATATATATGTGGGATGTGTGTGTGTATTAGAATTTCAATCATTATTTTAAAAGTGAGAATGCATGTATTCAAAAACAATATGCTCTAACAATTTAGATCATATTGAATCTCATATATAGATATATATAGACAGACAACCTGTAATCCCAGCACTTTGGGAGGCCAAGGCAGGTGGATCATTTGAGATAGAAGTTCGAGACCAGCCTGGTCAACATGGTGAAACCCTGTGTTCACCAAAAATACAAAAATTAGCCAGAAGTGGTGGTGTATGTCTGTAATCCCAGCTACTTGGGAAGCTAAGGCAAGAGAATCACTTGAACCTGGGAGGTGGAGGTTGCAGTGAGCCAAGATCATGCTATTGTATGCCAGCCTGGGTGACAGAGTAAGACTCTGTTCCAAAAAAATAAAAAATAAGTAACAATAAAAATAAAATTTTAATTTTAATTTCATTGGAAGCTATATTATTGAAGCAGCTGCATACTATTTTGCTTACTATAGAGTGATAATTAATTTTACTTTAAGATGTTTATCAAAAATATAAAGAGTGCTCTTTAAATTAGAACACAAAAACATTTTATTTCAGGACACTTCACTATACTTTCATAACTACATTGAGATTGAATTTCATTTGAATTTAAATTCTCTCAAAGTATGCCAAGAGCACATTTTGTTCATGCATGCAGTATAGAGAACTCTGAAGAAATTTGCCCATTTGCCAATAAAATTGATCATCTGCAAATTGATAGATAAGAACTCTTTCAGGGAACAGGAAACTGGGAGCTATAGGATTAAAAAAAGTGAAAATAATTTCAAAAGCATTTTTGTTTAGATAAGAAAGGGTGAAATGCGCCTAGATAGAAATTAGTAATTTTGTTTTCTTATTTAAAAATAAGAAATATTTATAAATAATTAAAAATTAGAAATATATCATTAAGAGTCTTTAAAAATAAGTATGTTTGATATGTCTTTTAGCTCAGATTAAACCTATTAAATTTATTATATTGTTTTCTTCCTAAATAATTACCACTTTGTCATTGGTAACATTCTGTGTGCCAAATTTTGAATGCCAGTTTCTACATGAATGATTTCTCTGGGTATGCATAATAAAATGATCCAGGGCATTCTCAGTTGCAAATTGGTACACTTATGTTTATGGATGGTCATCTACAAAAATATATGAGTATAGATGCATGTGCGTTGTTAATCTGTGGACTGTTTTCTTCTCCATTCCTTCCTGATGTGATTCAGGTATATGAGGCCCAAACATCATATATCCTTATAATGTATACATTATATACCTATATGTATGCACACAGATATGTACATCATACATGTGATACTTTGTATTTATTCATTATTATCCTTGAACTCCTCATAGGAGGAAAAAATTGACAAGTGTTCAAAATGTCTATAGACATATTACCTTTCTTCACTATCCTGTGTGTGTATATGTGTGTGTGTGTGTGTGCGCACATGCAGGTGTGTAGCATTTTAATTTAATACATGTCATTCTTAAGTGATTGACCAAATAGTAATGGGATTTGTAATCAGGTCCTATAATAATTTGGTAAAATACAGCCTCAGGTAATTGATCTATCCTTGCTTTAAATTATATTTTAAATTATATCGTTGAGGCAAATATAAATAGGGAAATTTGTATAGTTAGTTGATTATATACATTTAACGGAGTCCTGACCTCAAATTAAATTTATTAAAATGCTTTCTATTTAGTTACTAGTTACTGTTTAAAGGAAACTTTGCCATTCCCCTGGCTTTGAAGTTGACATAGATACTTGGAAATTTGAAAAGTCTGATTATTTAAGTAGTAACGCTAACTTAGAGTTGTTACAGAATTATTCATAGAATAACTATGTATTGAAATCCTCTGAAGAATAAAATTTATTACTGTTGCATTTTATGCAACATTTAATTCAATTAATTTTGATTGATCACCTGATACATGCCAGGGAGAATTATATGCCACTAAAGGAATTATATGCCACTAATGGAAACAAAGGCCCAGCCCTTGTTGAGCTTCTATTCCCTATTAAGGGATATGTAATTACTCATATTTTTAATACTATTGAATGGGATAATTGCACTTGTAACTGACCAATTGTTGCCTCTTACTTTACAGCATTTTTGATAACTTGAGTGTTTTTGATTATTTAATGTGATAGAACTGACTCTAAGATAGGCAGAAGAGTGGCTGAACTAATTTACATTCCCATCAAACTGTACAAGCATTCCTTTTCCTCCACAACTGCGCCAACATTTAATTTTTGACTTCTTAATAATAACCATTCAGACTATTGTGAAATGATATCTCATTGAGGTTTTGATTTGCATTTCTCTGATGATTAGTGCTGTTGAACATTTTTTCGTATTTTTTTTGGCTGCATGTACATCTTCCTTTGAGAAGTTATCTGTTCATATCCTTTGCTCACTTTTTAATGAGGTTATTTATATTTTGCTTGTTGATTTATTTCAGTTTCTTATAGGTTCTGGATATTAGACCTTTGCTTGATGCATAGTTTGCGAATATTTGCAAGGTATAGTTTTAATGATAGAATTCAGCAAAGAGAATTTGTAAACTTCTCAAGAGAGCAAGATGACGACTTGATGATGTGATGGGAAATCTGATTATAGCTAGGACTGTGAACCGAAATGGGAAAAACCTCACCTCATACACAATAAGATAAACATCACAGTCTTTATAATGGACTTATGTATCTGCAGTTTACTGCAGGGAACACATGTGCCATTTTGTTTACATGTTTCCTTTTTTCCTTTCCATATTTATTTATTATGTGTGCTATTCACCCCATTTATATTCATTTCTATTTTGTTGTATTGTCCAGTTTGATACATGATAATTATACTTCAATCCAGTCTTTGTTCCCACCCCCAAAACAGATGGGATGATAAACGAAATATAGTGCTGGAGTAGGAGAAATTCTTAAAATGATGTTAACAGGAGCTATTTATTTTTTATGATAATTAGCATTTGTTGTTGTCATGGTTGAATGCTTTTAAACACCCTGAAAGTCTGTTATAGCTCTGAATGATGTCCAAAAATGATGGAAAAGAATTGGCTTCAGAAACAAAGCTGTGTTTCTGTCAGTCATTTTGGAACATATGATTCATTTTAAATATAAACTAAAAATAAGTTGGATAGCTGACAGCTTGTAAGCAATTCCAGGATAAGTTGTGCATATTTGCTTTAAAATCCCTGTGTTTCATCTTTGTTTATAGATCAGCAGTCCATTAACAAAAAAAACTCTGGACTGGTAAACAGAAGCCTGAGATTTTAGTCCCAGTTTTGCTACTGAATTACTGGTACAACTTCAGAAAAGACAAGAAGGGAATGGAAATGACTGCAGAAATGAACTATAATGCACTATGAACTGACATTGTGGTAGTTGCTGTCACATAAACTATTTAACTTCATCTTCAAAACAATTCTATGAGTCCCAAAGGAAACAGATTATTATGACATCATGACTATTACCTCCAGTGACTGGCTACCCTGCCCACCAAGCCTAAGCCAGAAACATGAATGTCTTCCTTGATTCTTTTCTTTTTTCGACTCCACAATCGGTCGTCAATTCTATACTTCTATGATCTCTAAAATATTTTATTTCTTCCTACCCCCTACCACTTCTTAGGTCGAAATCACCTTCCTCTGTCATCTGGATTATTACTAACAGACTTCTAACTGATCTCCAGTTTTGTAGTCTCTCCACTGCAGTTAGTGTAATTTTCAAAAAATGCAATTCTGATCCATTCCCCTCTTAATAGCTTCTCATTCCTCTAAGGCATTTTTGAGAAGACTTATGATGTTTGATGTGATCTAGTACCTGTACTTCTCCAATGACATTCGAGTCTAAATCCTCCACTGATTTATTTCAAGTTGAGCCATTAGACACCTTTTAGTTGTTGAAAATAATATTCTGTTCACCCTGAAAGCCCTCATTCTGAGCCTATTCCTCCTAGTCACCAAGTGCACACAGGTACATGTGCACATTTGCACAAACACACTCATGCATACCATCTGGCTTGGATATTACAAAGAAGGGCTGCCCTGATCCCTGCTTTCAAGTCTGGAATAGATCTCTCCAAACACATCCCAAAGCACCGTAGAAACTTCTGTGACCATCCCCACACCCCTGAGAACTTTCATCACACTCTGAATGGCTTTTCTTGGGTGCATCTTCTACTGGATCAACCACACATCTGAGCAGGGTGAACCCTAAGGCTGCTCGCTGTTTTATCACCAGCATCTAGAATGTTGCCTGGTTGTGGAAGTACCTTAATACTTTTTAAAAATAGGAAGATGTTTATATCCATTTTTAAGCAAGATAATTCCCAAGAGTTAAGTATTCTGCCCAAGGTCAAATTTGGTTAGGTAGCCTTTAAGTGCTTGCCATTTAGCCATTTAAGAAATAGATTCAGCCATAATTTTCAGATATATGGACAAGATTTTTGTTATAATTTCAAAAAGATTATAAGAATGTTAGAGTGAATTGTGTTTATGTTTGATTTCAACTGCAATTAAACATATATGTATATACTTATTTGAGTAATCATTCATTAAATTTCCGTATACAAGCTGCTGTCTTACGCAGAGGGAACAAGAATTGTAAATAAAACTTGACCCTCTCCATGGGCTCAGAGTAGAGTAAGTTGGAAAAGGATAATGCTATACTCTAGTGTAACGAGTGCTCAGAGAGGCAAGAAAACAATATCATGCAGCTCAGGAGAAGAAGCTGGCTGTAAAGGATGGAGGAGGGTTTTAGAGAAAGTGACATTGCTATAAAATTATCATGAAGGATAAGTAAAAACTGGAGAAGAGTCTACAGGGTGCAACATGTGTAAATGTGAGAATGCCTGAGGGAGCCAGTTTGTCAGGAAATTGCAAGCACTTCATTATGACTAACAGAAACAAGGAAGATGAGGAATGATCAGTGGGTTTTATAAAAAGCTAGCATAAGAGAGATCGCAAAGAGATTTGTACTACCAAATCCAGATTTTCTTGGCTACCCTGCCCTGGAATCTGCATGGTTATAGCAATATCGGTGGTGTTTGTGTGATGTGAGCCTGCTTATCAAATCACCATTGAATGCCTCGAAAATGGGCATGTATCTATTCATTGTTTTCCTGGATACTTAGAAAAAGATGTAGAGAGAGTGAGGTCTGTCAGCCTAGACTCTTGCGGTTACTATGGTCTTTGGTGTGAGAACATTCTAGATTGAAATCCTGGTCCTGTTGTGTAATTTTTAGCAAGGGATTTGACCACTAAAAGTCTGAGACATGGTGCATGTGTAAGGTGAAGATAATACATATCATACTTCTCAGGATTGTTGTCATGTGAAGTGCCTTATAGAGCGAACATAACAGGAATTTAAAACTTTCAACAATATAAATGTAATGGGCTATGTGCCATTTTTCCTTCATTAAACTCTATGCTAAAGAAATTATTAATCTCACAATTTTTGAAATTGATACAGGTTTATTGTAGCAAATTCAGGAATTACAATAAAGTATAATAAAAATAAGATAAAATAATCAAGGTTTTTACTATCAAGTTAATGATTTTAGATTTCTTTCCAGTCTATTTCTCTACAAATACATACACACACATACACAAAAAGAGCATATCACTTAGAGTTCTGGGCAAGAAACAGAAGAAACACATAGCTTATAATCCCACATTTTTAATATGAGAGAACTTAGATGCAGTGAGTTGAAGTAATTTGCCCAAGGTTACATAGCACGTAAGTGATAGGTCTCAGTTTTGAAACTCTAGAATCTACTGTTAAATACTGTGACATGATATTAGTTGTTGTTTTATTTAGTGGGGCTTTTTTTTTGCTCTTTTTAAAAATTATCATTTTTAGCAAGAGAGTGGCATGATTAGAACTATTTTTGTTAATGGCTTTCTGACTGCAGTATGGAAAATATGTTGGGGTTATGAAATATGGAGAGCATTAGGGCAACACCAGAAGCAGGAGAGTTTCTGAATTAGCCAAGTTGCAAACAAATGACAGTTTCAATTAAGAAGGTTTTGATGAAATTATGTTGAGTTGATGAATCTTAAGGGGACTTAGGAGATACAGATTGCAGAATTTAGTAAGTGGATCCCGGGAAGGAGTGATGAAGACAGGATAGAAGAATGATTCTACGTTTCTAGTCCGGGATATTGATCAGTGGCACATTTACCTAGAAGGGGAAAACAAAAACAAAGAGCTTTGAGAGAGAAGATGGTGGCTGCTTCTTAACATGTTAAGTTTAAAGCAGCTATGAAATGTTCACTTGGTATCATTCAGTGCTATTGGAGGTATCATAAACACATCTTTAAAATAGTAATTTAGTATAGGCAGGCATAAAATGCATCCATTGATATTTTGCTCTGCTCTTCATTTGAACTTCTTTGTAGTATTAGAAAATGGAAGGTTTGATACAGTAACTCATGCATGTAATCGCAGAACTTTGAGAGGCCAAGGTGGGTAGATCACGAGGTCAGGAGATCAAGACCATCCTGGCCAATATGGTAAAACCCTGTGTGTACTAACAACACAAAAATTAGCCAGGTGTGGTGGCATGCGCCTATAGTCCCAGCTACTCAGGAGGCTGAGGCAGGAGAATCACTTGAACATGGGGTGGATGTTGCAGTGAGACGATATCACACCACTGCACTCCAGCCTGGATGACAGAGCAAGACTCTGTATCAAAAAAAAAAAAAAAAAAAAAAAGGAAAAGAAAAGAAAAGAAAAACAATGAAACAAAAATAGGATGATAGTACAAAAGGATTGAGTTAAAGGGTGGGCAGTCATGGAGATAAAAATAGACATGAGAAGATGTTAGGGGACAGAATGTACATTCTTTTAATTCGTGATAGAAAAGCAGTAATCTTTTTAGGAATTGTAGTATTTGCCAACTTGAGCCTTGACTAATTTCTGTAATATGATTATTTAAAAAAAAGCCAAAGCTTTCATCTTAAGCAAAAGCAAAAACACTTTCTTTAAATGCTAACTTTATTCATTTGGATGAAGTATATTTATAGACTGCTTTAGATACATCTCTGTTTATGGAGTTAGTTTAATAAAATGGAAAGTCAATTAATAGTGAAAAGTCATTTTATCTTGCACATATATTTAAATAGAATAAAATAAAATTAAAGTTACTATAAAATATACCTGGAAGACACTAATTTTTGAATAATATAACAATTTTTGTATTAAAAATCATACAACCAAATAATTTCAATTTTATTTCAGAGAGTGGGCTAATTTGGATCTAGGATGATTATAGGTTGTACATTTTAAATACAAGCTTCAAGTGCTGTGTTCTGTAATTCCAAGTGTAAATACAATTAGCAATTATTAGTTAAACTTAATTATTTGGATATAGTTGATTACATAGCTTGGTTAGTAGTATTTCCACACGGTTATGCTTGAACTTATTTGTTTATTCCTATTTAAGCAATCATGAAAATGTTTTAGAAAAAATAATAACTCAAGATGGATTAAAGACTTAAACATAAGACCTAAAACTGTACAAACCCTAGAAGAAAACCTAGGTAATACCATTCAGGACATAGACATGGGCAAAGACTCCATGACTAAAACACCAAAAGCAATGGCAACAAAAGCCAAAATTGGCAAATGAGATCTAATTAATCTAAAGAGCTTCTGCACAGCAAAAGAAACTATCAGAGTGAACAGGCAACCTACACAATGGGAAAAATTTTTGCAATCTATCCATCTGTCAAAGGGCTAATACCCAGAATCTACAAGGAACTTAAATTTACAAGAAAAAAAAAATCCCATCGCAAAGTGGGCAAAGGATATGAACAGATGCTTCTCAAAAGAAGACATTTATGCAGCCAACAAACATATGAAAAAAAGCTCATCATCACTGGTTATTTGAGAAATGCAAATCAAAACCACATCTCACAGCAGTTAGGATGATGATCTTTAAAAAGTCAGGAAACAACAAATGCTGGAGAGGATGTGGAGAAATAGGAATGCTTTTACACTGTTGGTGGGAGTGTAAATTAGTTCAACCATTGTGGAAGACTGTATGGCGATTCCTCAAAGATCTAGACCCAGAAATACCATTTGACCCAGCAATCCCATTACTTGATATATACCCAAAGGATTATAAATCATTTTTCTATAAAGACATATGCACACATATGTTTATTGCAGCACTATTCACAATAGCAAAGCCTTAGAACCAACCTAAATGCCCATCGATGATAGACTGGATAAAGAAAATCTGCCACGTATACACCATGGAATACTATGAAGCCACAAAAAAGGATGAGTTTATGTCCTTTGCAGGGACATGGATGAAGCTGAAAACCATCATTCTCAGCAAACTAACACAGGAACAGAAAACCAAACACCACATGTTCTTGTTCGTAAGTAAGAGCTGAAAAGTGAGAACAAATGGAAACAGACAGGGGAACATCACACACCAGGGCCTGTCAGGGTGTCGGGGAGCTAGGAAAGGGATAGCATTAGGAGAAATACCTAATGTAGATGATGGATTGACGGGTGCAGCAAACCACTATGGCATATGTATACCTACCTATGTAACAAACCTGCAAGTTCTGCACATGTATCCCAGAAGTTAAAGTATAAAAAAAAAAAAGAAAATTATTCCTTGCGTTCTGATTAAATGATAGTGAATATTTCTAAATATGTTCATAGGACTAATTCTCTAAGTTTTAAAACCTTTAAAATATAGGGCAACACTGGAAGACAAAAATATAGTTTCAAATGCTTAACAATCACAATTCATGCTTCTGCAGATAGTGAAATAAATACTAGATCTAAAAATACAGAAGTAGCATGTCTTGTACCAAACTTCAATAATATTTGCCTTTTTGGGGAGAACAACATGAAAGAAAAATAATTCCCCTGGTGATGGTCAAACACTGCCTTTTTTTAAATTTACATTTTCCTAAATTTAAGCATATTGACATGCACATTTTTGGTAGATACTGCCTCCCGCTCCCCACAGACTTTCCTTGTTCTTGGTTATCTTCCTTTCTATGGGGCGAAGTGGGAAGGATAGTTCTTGTATCATCTCTCTGAAACACTTGACAATTTTGACTACTCCTTTTTTCAGGGCAAAAATAATATTCTTTTACTTTGGCTTCTGCACTGTCATTCTATCCCTGCAATCTCCTTTTTGGCCATTTATTCCCATTCTCATATGCTTAAATTGCTTTTTCTTTTCCTATTTCTTAACTGATGATGATGTTCATGATTTTATTCCCAGCTGTAGACTCATCCTTCTACATCTTCAGTTGTTTGTACTGACCTCTGTACTCAGTTCCAGCCATTACTGACCATCCTTATTTAGATGTCTCAGGTACATCTAACCCAACATAACAAAAGCCAAACTCAGTATCTTTGCTCCAAATTTGCTTTTTTCTGCTCAGTTTCCCTCTTTATTGGGTTGCCCTCATCAGATCCTTAGTGATCATTCTAGAATCTTTCCTCTCTCTCACCCTCTATTTTCAATTGATCACTTAGACTTCTCATTTTTATTTCCCTTTTTCAAATTTACTCCTAGCGTCTATCCATGTCTTAGGTAATATCCTTATCATTTAGTGCCCAAACCATGCCCTGCCTACTGCTCTATTTCAGTGCATCTACCTGACATACAGGTAGATGTATGTCTTTTTTGAAACGATAGTCTCTTGATGTCATTCCCAAGCTTAAAGCTGTTTATTGTCTCCCCAGTCAGAGAAAAATGAATTGTTCCTCAGCATGACACATACAGTGCCCATCATCGACACTGTCATACCTCTGTGATTTTAAATTTCTGGTATTGTTTCTCTTAACATTGCGCTACAGCTTTCCTTGAATAATTATAGTTCTCTGTTACCAACATGCTCTGCTTTCTCAGTCTCTTTGCTCTACAGAAGTTGACCTCTCTGCCTGATGTGTCTTTCCCATTTGGTGACCTATTCATCACCTTTAAGATGTACCTTAAAACAGTCTTGTGAAGTAACCTTCCCTGACTCCTGTCCATGTGTGAATGGATAACTCTATTCCTTTGTATGTTATCTACTAAAGTAACTCTTGCATCATGCAAGAATATTCTAATATTATTTCTAAATATTTAGAAATATTCTAAATATTAGAATATATCTAATTTAGAATAGTAATTTAGAATATTATTTCTTGATGCAAGAGTTACTTTAGTAGATAAAATAGTTAATCTTCATTTCTGTAGTAAATCTTCTTTTCAGCATCCTCACGTAACTAATTTACCAGGGGTGATGCTATCCTGGGCATGGACGCTCTAAATATCTTACAATTTATTTTTTTATTTATTCATTTGTTGTTTGTGTGTTTATTTATTGCCTTATTTGCTCCACAAATCATTATCAATATCTAGTATTTGTCAACACTGGTTTAGGTACTGGAGATAGATAAGTAAACAAAACAGTCAAAAATTCTTTGCCTTATGGAGCTTACATTCTAATGTAGTGTGATAATAACAAAATATACATGTGTATGCTATAGTATTAAATGTGATAGGTGTTATGAAGAGAAATAAAGCAGGAGAGATGTGTAGGGAGTGCATGGGAGGGAATATTGCAGTATTAAGTAGGATTGTCAGAAGATACCTTTCTTAGAAAGTGACATTTAAACTAAGACTTGAATAAACTAAGGAATTATGCCATAGAAATATCCAAAATAAAAGTGTTTCAGAAAAAAAGCAAGGAGGAAAACTGTAACCCAGGGGAAAAGAGACTAACAATTTTGAGGCAAAGGAGACATGTTTTAGCTTTGATGATGAGTTTTTGGAAAATCTAAAAACCAAAGGAGACTATTGTGACATCTGTCACTTGTTTTATATGTGTACATATGTATATATGTGTAGGTGTGTTGATATATGATTGCATATGTATAGATTCCATTACTGTTTTAGTGACAGTAAAGTCATTTTTTATGTATAGGTTTCATTACTGTTTTAGTGACAATAAAGTCATTTTTTAAAAAATCGCTTTGTGTAAGCCTGGGCAACATAGTGAAACCTGGTCTCTACAGAAAAAAAAAAATTAATTAGCTAAGTGTGATGGCACTTACCTGTAACTCCAGCTACTCAGGAGGCTGAGGTGAGATGGTTGCTTGAGCCCAGGAAGTTGAGGCTACAGAGAACCATGATTGCACCACCCTACTCCAGCCTGAGCAACAAAGTAAGATTCTATCTCAAACAAATACACAAAGAAACAATAATTCACTATAAAGACTTGTCCACATAAAAGTTTATTTTTATATATTTGTTGCATAGTAATGATTGTGGTCCATAACACTGGCCCCTGAAAAGTTGACAGCATTGATTTTTAATTCCAATAAGATTACAGATAAAGAAGAGATATGTCTGACATTTATTCATTTCTGCAAGATGTAATAGGTCATTTATTGAATGCTTAATTAAAAATAAGTGATTCTGTATCAGAAATACCTCTAAAAAAATCTGTATCCTATCTGCATTAAATTTAAATGTAGGTTTGTTACTTGTGATACACTAGGTTTTAAAACCAGTTTTCTGACTGGGAACTGGGAGGCAAAGGCGGGTGAATCACTTGAGGGCAGGAATTCGAGACATGGCCAATATGGTGAAACCCCATATCTTCTAAAAAATACTAAAATTAGCCGGGCATGATGGTGCATGCCTGTAATCCCAGCTACTCAGGAGGCTGAGGCACAAGAATCACTTGAACCCAGGAGGCAGAGGTTGCAGTGAGTCTAGATTGTGCTACTGCACTACAGCCTGGGTGACAAAGCAAAACTCCGTATCAAAAAATAAACAAATAAATAGTTAAGTGAAAACAATTTTCTGATTCCTGGGACCTAATGTTTACTACTCAACATTCTATAAACATTTACCTTGTTTTAAATATATGGCATATAAGGTATATTCAGATACAATATTATCAAAGAATCTAACTTTTTCAGAATGCAAGAAAATAATTAAAACTCAAATTCTAGACAGGCTAATTGTCCATTCCAGAATTCTTCCAAGTTAGAGGTGGAACAGTGTCTACTAGGATAGTATTTCAGTGACTCAAAAAGGAACCCAAAAAATAAATTTTTTTGCATGAATGCATTAAAAGCATGCTAATAATATCTTGTTACAAACAGGATTCTGACTAACAAACCCTAATGAAAATACAAAGCCTAATACGCACGTCTTATCCCTAAAGGAATTATTTTACTATCACAAATACTTGTATTTTTGTAAGCTCAATAATCTTTCTTTTGAGAAAACAAAACTTATTATGTAACATATATTACAGTTATAACTCAAAGCACTGGTTTTGAAATTTAATTCATAACAGAAAATAAAATTACTACCTGAGCTATTGTTAAAACTATAAATTCCTAGGCAAATCTCTATGATTCAGTAACAAGTTATATTCAGGAGCTTGCATTTGGCAACATAGCTAATTGTGGTAGGCATTGCTCACATTTACTAATATCTCTGGTTATCTTAACTTCTAAACCTCGAAGAGTTGCAGTTTCCCAATCCTTGGTGTGGCCAAGTGGATTGCTTTAGCTGATGAAATGCTCATTTCCAGGTGGACACATTTAATTGCCTTGCTCTTCCTCTCTAACTCGTTCATTCCCTGACACAGCAATTGTGCTACAAGTTCAAAGCATCCTAAAGTACTGCCAAAATATCAAAGATTGCTACCCTGGAGAAGTGTCTGGATCTACAGCAAACCTGGCTTTTATGAGACATAAAAATTTTGTTCTGTTCAATCACTGTAATTTGGGTTGGGGGGTGAGTTTTTTTTCAACAATAGCTTTTATTTGTGAAGCTGCCCCAAAAATAATCCCACTGGGCTGTGTTCAGGTTGACTTAGGGGACTGAACAACCTTTCTATTTCCATCATTTGAATTTACTAAAGTATCTCCCTTGTAAATGAAGAGTGATAGAAATTACTACATGTATTAGATATGGAGGCTGGTTTCTAGCTGATTTCTATTCTTCAATACTTATATTTTTAAATTATAATTTTTAAAAAAATCTTATGTGTTTAGGCCATTGTCTTTCTTTCTTTCTTTTTTTAATTGTACTTTAGGTTCTGGGGTATATGAGCAGATCATGCAGGTTTGCTGCATAGGTACTTACACGGCAAGGTGGTTTGCTGCCTCCATGCCCCCATCACCTATATCTGGCATTTCTCACCATGTTATCCCTCCCAAACCTCCCCACCCCTCACTGTCCCTCCCCTAGCCCACCCCAACAGACTCCAGTGTGCGATGCTCCCCTTTCTGTGTCCATATGTTCTCACTGTTCAACACCCGCCTATGAGTGAGAACATGCGGTGTTTGATTTTCTGTTCTTGTGTCAGTTTGCTGAAAATGATGGTTTCCAGATTCATCCATGTCCCTACAAAGGATACAAACTCACTGTTCTTAATGGCTGCATAGTATTCTATGGTGTATATGTGCCACATTTTCCTTGTCCAGCCTATCATTGATGGGCATTTGGATTGGTTCCAGGTCTTCGCTATTGTAAACAGTGCCACAGTGAACATACGTGTGCATGTGTCTTTATAATAGAACGATTTATGAATTCAAAAGTGGTCGAAGGATATGAACAGACAGTCTTAAAAAGAAGACATATATGAGGCCAACAAACATATGAAAAAATGCTCATCATCACTGGTCATTAGAGAAATGCAAATCAAAACCACATTGAGATACCATCTCACACCAGCTAGAATGGCGATCATTAAAAAATCTGGAGACAACAGATGCTGGAGAGGATGTGGAGAAATAGGAACACTTTTACACTGTTGGTGGGATGTAAATTAGTTCAACTATTGTGGAAGACAGTGTGGCGATTCCTCAAGTATCTAGAAATAGAAATTCCATTTGACCCAGCAATCCCATTACTGGATATACACCCAAAGGGGAGTGATTTTTACTATAGTGTAACCTGTTCTAGAGGTTGTTGAACTTCAATGTGTATTACAAACATTAGGAAGGCTTGATAAAGCACTGCTTCCTAGACTGACTCCCATTTTCTAATTTTATAGGTATAATTGTGGCCTAATGATTGTTATTATTCTCTAATAAGTTCCCAGTTAATCATGATGCCATTAGTTTAGCAACCCCATTTGAGAACAACTGATCTATCCAATCTTGACTAATATACAAATTTTCACATTTTGAAAGACATTGACATTAAGTCAAACTTGTCAGTATGATAAACAAAGGCCTCATTTTGTATGTAAAAATAAATTTAAAATGTTCAAGCTAGCATAATTTTTTTTAGTGATTAAACAATGACAAAATTATTAATTCTTCTTAAAATCACTTAGTTGCCTGAACTTCAACACCGAGTAGCAATTATTCTAATAAATATCCTTGTCCTTAAGAGTATTTGAAATAGTTTTGAATTAGCTTTAATATGGAGGAAGAATATTCCCCTGTAAATACAATAAAAATTGTGACGCGTAATTGAGATTTAAAACAATCTGGTATTACTATAATGTTTTATAATAGCCACTTCATATAAATTTATAAATAGTTTTACTTTTTAATTTAACTTTTAAAGAATTTACAAAAAGTACTAATTAATTATATGTGTAATGATTCTGACTTGTCATTTAAGAAATTTTTTAAAATCTCCCATTCCACTTTCACAATGAACTTTATATCCAATTGAAATAATTGAGCTGGCATTAAAGAAAGAAAATTAAGTCAGCCCTTGAAATCTTAACACTAACTTGTTAATTACCCTATTAATAACACAATGAAAAATGACAAGCTAAAATTCCTTTTCTAAAAATATGGCTGAAGGTCAGAGAGCTTTCTTGATGGCATATTGAGAGACCAAAAATTACAAATGATGAGTTTTTTTTCTTTTAAGTAACATCGGATGCCATTAGAAATTCAATGAAGATATTAGATCAATATTTTAAAGATAATTTTAAACATAACTGTTTTGTAGTGTTAAAGAAAACTACTATATATTAGGAAATAAGCTAGCAAAGATATTTGTATTTGTGTGTTAAGAAGACAAAGCTGGCCGGGCGCGGTGGCTCAAGCCTGTAATCCCAGCACTTTGGGAGACCAAGGCGGGTGGATCACGAGGTCAAGAGATCGAGACCATCCTGGGCAACATGGTGAAACCCCGTCTCTACTAAAAACACAAATATTAGCTGGGCGTGGTGGCGTGCGCCTGTAGTCTCAGCTACTCGGGAGGCTGAGGCAGGAGAATTGCTTGAACCTTGGAGGCGGAGGTTGCAGTGAGCCAAGATCGTGCCACTGTACTCCAGCCTGGCGCCTGGCAAAAGAATGATACTCTTTATCAAAAAAAAAAAAAAAAAAAAAAAAGAAAGAAGACAAAGCTAAAGGGTTTCCAAACATTGTCCAGGTCTGAGCTTTTACACTATTGAAAAAGGATTCCATATGCTTTTAAGCTACAGCAAAGATCAAAGAGCATTCACAGAGCCTATTGACAAACCAGAGATAAATAGAATGGTTTTCTCTGCCATTGAACAATAATTCTTGAAAATCACTTTTTTCTTTTTTGTGGAGTAGAGTAAATCCAAATTATCAGGGCAAAGTTTACATGCACAGTGAGTGACCTATTGTGGTATTGTTTACATATTTATATATGCATTTTTCTCAGAATGGTTTAATTTATTGGTGTAACTGCTTCACTATTTAGGAGAATAGAATTGGTTCCCAAGGACTTTGTAAAACTGACAACAGTTCTATAATACTGATTTCATATAGATATATGAATGGTTTTACTTTCTAATTTAACTTTTAAAGAATTTTGCAAAAAGTACTAATTGCATGATTAATGATTCTGACTTGTCACTTGCATTTAAAAAAATCTAGTTCATTTTCACAATGAACTTTTTATCCAATTGAAATAGTTGGGTTGGCATTAAAGAAAATTAAGTCAGCCAAATGTTTAAGTCTGTTTCAGAGTAAAGACAGACTTGAACATTAGTGCAAAATGTAGTATTCTTAGAACATGTATAACAATACCACAATCTTGTATTCAGATTTTTAAAGTTTGTAATTGTGGTAAAATATAAACACAATTTGCCATCTTAACCATTTTTAAATATACAATTCAGTTGTGTTAAAATATTCACATTGTAGTGCAACCAATCTCCAGAAATTTTTCATCTTGAAAAACTAAAATTCTGTATATACTAAACAACTATTCTCCATTTCTCTTTCAATAGCCTCTAGAAACCACCATTCTCCTTTATTTCTGTGAAATTCACTACTGTAGATACCTTATATAAATTGAATTATACAGTGTTTGCTTTTTGTACTGTCTTAGTTAAAATAGTGTTCTCAAGGTTCCTCGATGTTGCTGTGTTGTAACATGTGTCGAAATTTCCTTCCCTTTTAAGGCTGAATAATATTCCATCATATGTATGTGTCACATATTCTTTATCCATTCATTCATCAAATAGTTGGGTTGCTTCCACCTTTGGCTGTTGAGAATAATGCTGCTATGAACATGGGCAAACAAATATCTCCTTGAGATCCTGTTCTCAGTTCTTTTCAATATATACCCTGATATGGAATTGCTGGATCGTATAGTAATTGTATGTTTAATTTTTTGAGGAACCATCATGCCGTTTTCCATAATGGATATAACATCATTCTTACCAGCAGTGCACAAGAGTTCTAATTTATCCAGATCCTCACCAACATATATTTTTTTAATTGTAGTCATGTTGATGGGTGTGAGTTGATATCTAACTGTGGTTTTGGTTTGCATTTCCCTAATGATTAATGATGTTAAACACATTTCCATATGCTTGTTGATCATATGAACACTTTCTTTAGGGAAATGTTTATTTAAGTTGTATGCTGATTTTTAAATTTTAGCTGTTTGATTCATTTGTTGTTGAGTTTCAGCAATTATTTTTATATTCTGGATATTAACCTACTATCATATATATGATTTGCAAATATTTTCTTTCATTCCATGGGTTGCCTTTTCACTCTGTTGATTGTGTCTTTTGATGCAAATTTTTAAATTTTGCAATCCAGTTTATTTTTACTTTTTTTTACCTATACTTTTGCTATCATAGCCAAGAAATCATTGCCAAATCCAATATCATGAAGATTTTTCCCCTATTTTTTTTACAGTTGTATTGTTTTAGATCTTACATTTAGGTTTGATGTTCTTTGAATTAATTTTTTTCTATCAAGAAGGGTAAGAATCCAACTTTATTATTTTGTATGTGGATATCCAGTTTCTCTAACTCTATTTATCAAAAAGACTATTCTTTTCTCATTTATTGACCACATATGTTAGAGTTTATTGTTGAAAATTATTTGTTGAAAATGAAAATTATTTTGAAATCAGACACTATGAGATCTCCAACTTTATTCTTTTTCAAGATTGTTTTGGCTAGTCAGGATTTCTTGAGATTCTGTATGAATTTTTAGATGAATTTTTCTGTTTCTGCAAAAAATTTTATTGGGATTTTAATAGAGAGTACATCAAATCTATAGACCATTTTGAGTAATGTACTCATATTTTTAAAATCCAGGTAAATTTGAGTTACATTAAAATATGCTTTGTAGATAAAACAGCATTTATTTGTCAGTTTATTAGTCTATTTAGTAGCCAATCAACTAACATGGATTCTTTCTATAGCAGTAAATTTGCTGCTTCAGTTAGGTTCCACCACATTCTTTAATTTGAGCTTACTTCCTTATCAGTTTGAAAATTATTTTTTTCTTTATAAAATTTACATAATGATGACATATACAACTATATAAAATAATATCTTATCAAGCACTTTCTTGGCCAAAGAAGAACCAAACATGAATAAGATGTTTTGATTATCCAAATACTTAAACACTAGTGTTACAAGTAAATTGCAATACAGTATGATAAATGCTGAAAGAGAATTACATAAAAGTATTATGGCAAACTGGAAGTTAAAATCAAGGAGATCCAGTTGGTTGGAGAAAGTAAACAGAGACGACATTTAAACTGGGTCTCAAGTAATGTTAAGAGTAGGTAAGATAGGAAATGCAAATGTACAGAACTGTGAAATGGTATGGCGAACTGGTAGCATGGTGAAACGTCTACTGTGATTGATACACAAGACATCAGCTAGAGATGCCCAAGAATAAAGAAAAGTGGATCAAAAGATATCATGCAGGGACTGGCAAGACTGAAAATCAGAGCATATAACCATGTAAGACTAAGGTAGATTTCACCAGCAACCCTGTAGAAAAGGCTGTGCCTGGAATTTGAAATTATTAAATATCACAGGACAGGTTGGAGGCATAAATAGGTTCCGAAGAACAATCTTGGTTTGGGCTTCATAATGTTGCTTACCAAGAAGCAATTAACTTTTTAGGAAAAAGTAATATAATCAATTTTTAAGTTCAGAATTTTCAATTCATATAATATATTTAGAACATCAAAAGGTTATTACATTATATAGTTATTGGTGCTATTTACCAAATATATCTGGCTTTGGTCTCAGGCATGGAACAGGATTGCATTTTCTCACCCTCTTTGAGATTAGGCAAACCATGTGATTTTTCTTTTGCCAGTGAAATGTAATCAAAAGTACTGAAATATTTCTTGGTGAATGTTTTAAAAGCTAGTTATCAGTTTGTCATATTTTCTTTCCCATGCTATAATAATGATGAGAACATGACTCTAGATGGAGGTGCTGGAGAAACTGCAAGGTGAAAAGCCACCGTACCAATCCATGCTAGACAAGCAATAGGAACAGCAATAAACTTGCATGTTGTTTAGCCCCTGAAACATGGGGCTATATTTATGTAAACATAACTTACCTTATCCTGACTGTATACAAGTAAGACATAATGACTGTAGAAAGCCTTGATAACAAAGAGAATAAGAAAAAAAAAAAAAAACTAAAATCAACCATATTCTTACCAAAATGAGCCATTGTAACTACTTTGATATTTACCTCTTAACCTATATTTAATGTTACATAGAAGCTTAATTCATTATGTCAATTATTTACCTAATTGTGACAGATGTTTACTCTGCTAAAGGAATATGCTGTTCTGTCTCTCTCAGGTGATTAGCTTTCCTGTCAGCAGCTATTGTGTTATAACTGGCCATCATCAATTTTTCTCTTAAATGGGGAACTACGATACATAACAAGGTTGTTTTGAATCTCATATGAGACAAAGGTATATAAAATATGTGGCACGTAGTATGTTAAACGATAAAGGTTGGAGGGGCTGTTTGTCTTTCCAAGGTTTGCTTATCAAAATTTTAAAATACTTGATACCCTTAAAATATAAACCATTTTTGTTCAACAAAACTAGAGCATAATGTAATAATACCCCATGTCCCTTAAGTATTCCACTTGTCATTTTGTTCTTTTAAAGTAAATGAACTTGTTCAATTAGTTGAAAATTTTCTTTTATAGATCTGATTTTACAAGTTGATGGGTTTTATTGTACTATTACATAAAAAAGCTTGAACTTTATTGCTCTTGATTAGTCCTTATCATCCTTCTAAGAATTTTGATGATAATAGAATATTTTAAGATGTGTCAATGCATATTTATGTAGAATGTAAGTATCCCTTCTGCTCCTCACTGTTTAACACTATAGCTAATAATAAAAATTTAGCTTTATTATTGAAGCCTTATTATGCATATATGATATTTGTACAGTTTTGGTGATAAATTCTATCACTACTTAGTGCTTTGGACAATATTCTATATTTCTGCCATTTCTTTTTACATTACATTAAGAAATGTAAACTGTGACTCCTCACTCTTCTCACAAGATTTTTAGTTTATTTCTTCTCTCCCCAGTAAGTTATTCTACAAGGGCAGAGAATTTATCTTCTTTAGAACTGTCCTCACATCCTGGAACAGAATGTGGCTTATAGTAGGTGCTTAATGCACATTTGTTGAGTTAACTAATAGATAAAAACTATGTAGTTCTGAGTCCAAGAACTCATATCCTGACACAACTATATCCCCTACATGGATTTTAAAAGAAAAAGATTTTGTATCTTCTTGATGATCTAATTAAAATGCTGCATATCTAGTTAAGCCAGAACAAGATTTACTTATATTAATCTAAATCTAGTTAATTCTTACTTCCTGGACTTCAGATAAGGTAAATGTAAGCATAATTACAAAGGACAGGAGTAAATCTTAGTTATGAAAATATGTATTATCTTGAGAATGGTAATTATATCATGATGTCTAAATTAATCAATTTTTCCACTTTAAATATATACATTTTAGTTTACTTCAATTAGAATAAAATTGAACTCAAAAACCAAAAATAAGAATAACATATCAAATTGTTTTATAATACAACAGCAATATTTCCATAAATATTTTTCCTCTACATTTCAAACTTTGCAAAAGATATCACCACAGAAAACTGAGGATTAGTTTTGAGATTCTTTGTCAGTGGAATACATTGAATCTCCTGCCTGGTAGAGAAATTAAAACTGCCACATTTCTGTCTCTGCTCATCTTAAAGTGTTCATCCCTCAAACAGGAATAGATGGCAAGGAGAGATGAACAGAGACATTTGGAGAGGAAATTATCCCATTACTATGAACACAGAGAAGAGAGACAAGAAAGAGATGTAAAACATGAGAGGTAAACATTAATAATAATCATCATGACAATAACAGCTATTGAAGGCTTGCTGCATGCCAATGACAGTCTAAACACTTAGCATGCATTCCTCATTTTTCTGTTTTAATGACAACTCTGTTTAGTGTCCCTATATATAAAAATGTAAAATCTGAGACTTAAAGACATTATGAAACTTTTCTGAGGGAAAGTACAAGTGTCAGAATAAGGATTTAAACCCAAAATGTTGAATCTAACAGTCATTTTATTCACTAAACTCTATACCTCTTCATAACATACACATTTTTTTAAAGAGGTAAAACAAAAACAAACAAGCCTTTGTGTGTATTGGCAGATGAGGAGAGACTTTGCAGCTGATGCTAAACAAGAGGCGGGGGTCCACAGCTATCTACACATCTCCTCAAGACAGAGCTCTAATGTAGACAGTTAACTTCAGGTAGAGAGAAGTTAAGACATATGGGAAGCATTAAATAGAAGCAATCATTTGCTATAATCTTTACCACTTTTGCACTTAGGCATTTTTGAGGATCCAAAGCTTTCTCTCAGGCTATAGAAGTGTACTTTAAGCCAATATTTTGTTTTATGAGATACAAGAAATCAGCCATATAAAAATAAGGCACAAGCAGAGATGAGTAAATGGTATATAGTATCTCCAGTTTTAGAAAGGATATAGATTATATCTGAACCAGTATAATGTCACTACAAGGAGGATGTATAATGTCATAAAAACGTACTTCATATGACTCAGTCATTTGGGTTTTTTATTTATTTGTTTGTTTTTAACTAAAGATGAATAGCCTCTGCCATATTTTAAAAGGGCAGGCAATATATAGTTCAATCATGGAAAATGTACCTAAATGACTGGAATGCACATCTTATGAACTAGTACATCAATCATTCAGTATAGGAAGCAGAAGACAACATTACATATCGCTGTGATGTCCTATGTGCTAGTCTCAAATATCCATGGCTTAGCAAGAGTTTATCAACCTTGGTGCTGTTTAGTTGAAGTCATGGCGTGCTATTTTTTGTAGAATGTTTATTAGCATTCCTAACCTCTACCCAGTAGATGTTAGTAGTAGTTCTCATCCCCAGTTGTGAGAATTAAAAATAACTCCAGACTTTTTGCCAAACATCCCCTGATCAAGAATCACTGGCTTCATTTGAGTGTATTTCTAATCATTGTTTTTCATTAAATAAGTATGTTTCAGACTTGCAATAAAGATAGGCTATAACTTTAGATATGGTTTAGAAGTATATCTATATCTTAGAAGCTGCTATAAATATACTCAGTACAATTGGAATTGGACTACCAGTGATTATATTCATTGGTCACATAAACATTTGTTAAATACCCACTAAATGCCTGTCACTGTTCCAGGTTCTGGAGATACAAAAATAAAGGACACGTTTGAGATCTGCATTACACCAAAAGTCATATAAACTGTTTATTCATCCAGATTTTCCAAGATCTACTTTCGTATTAATTTCACCTCAGAAACCACAAATTGTTAGGCCGTATTACCTTACATCTACATAGAAACATTTTCCCTAAGTTATCATGGTTTCTCTGGGAAATAAATATAAAAATTTCCTTTGAAATATTTTCCAGTTTTTTTTTAAATTACAAGCCAAGATACCGTGCACCATGCTTTTCACTGTCTTCAATGCCAAGAAAGATTTACATGATAAACTAAAGCTTGAGTTCAAAGCTATAAAGACTGTTTATCAATCCATGATTTTATGTATTTACTGTTTGAGATAATATTTCTATTTTTAAAATTATATTGCTAGAGAATTAGAGAAAAAACTATATTAGTCTGTTCTCACACTGCTCATAAAGACATACCTGAGACTAGGTAATTTATAAAGAAAAGAGATTTAATGGACTCAGAGTTTCACTTGGCTGGAGAGGCCTCACAAACATGGTGGAAGGCAAAGGAGAAGCAGAGACCTGTCTTACTTGGTGGCAGGCAAGAGAGCTTGTGCAGGAGAACTCCCATCTATAAAACCATCAGTTCTTGTGAGACTTATTCACTACCACAAGAACAGTATGGGGGAAACCTCCCCCATGACTCAATTATTCTTCACCTGGCCCCACCCTTGACATGTGGAGATTATTACAAGTCAAGGTGAGATTTGGGTGGGGACACAGCCAAACCGCATCAGTAAATGTTCTTAATATTTACCAGAATCATTATTTCCAGAAGCTTTCTTCTAACTGTGCTCTCTTCTCCCCTCCTTTCTAGAAAGGGAGGGCCACTGCCAAGGTCCAGGGTGAGTCCACATGCAGACAGAGCCCTGCAGCCCACACCTCTATGGCCAGGTGTGCTGTGCAGGACGATCCGAGGGGACAAGGGCAGCAGCCCAGGGCGCAGGAAGGAAATGCAGCCCCTCAGAGCTGGGGTGAGAGGCCAGAGGGGCAGGTGGGGGATGATGGCCACCAGCAGGAGCCGGCCTCACAGGCCATCCTTTGCCAGCCTGTATACCCACTTCACCCTGGCATAGGGCCCCAAGGAGTCCTGAAACACAAAGTCCCAGAGCACCCTCACCCACGAGTAGTGCTGCAGCAGGTGGTCGTAGTATTCGGGTGCGATCTTCTGCACCAGGGGCAGGTTGCAGCCCGGGATACTGGGGAAGTCGTGGTGCTCCACGTGGTAGCCCACACTGAAGGTGACAAACAAGTGACATAATACTAGCTCCAGAAACTTTGATAACATATTTTATTTCTGCCACCTCAATCCTCTCAGGAAGTACAGAGAAATCAGGAGAGCATTGAAGAAGTAAAGAAGTTGTGCAATATGCCCAAGGTCACACAATACTTGATATCCATGTTTGATTCAGTTTTTAAGTCCATGCTTTTGTCATGCCATTACTTTGCCTCTGGATCACAGCAGACTGGAGTAATATCAAAAATGTTTAACAACTGATCTTGCAGACAGCAACCAACAGCTAGCACACCATAGAAATGTTTAGTAGCTGATAATCAGCTTTGACCCTCACAGATGACCCAGTCTACATGCAAGTACAAGCCACATTCCGTTTCCTACCTGTATTCTCATAAATTAGTAGAACTGAGTCTGCTTCCTAAACTCTGGATACCCTCCTTGTAATAATCTTGGATATTTAAGACTTATAGCAAACAGGCAAATGAGTTTACAGAATGTTCAAGGCACCAGCAGGGTCACTGTGCTTCAGGGTAGAGTCAGGGAAATTAGACCAGGTGCCAGCTGAGAGTGAAGGGAGGAAGCCAAGAGTATGAGTCCTGGATCATGACAGCTGATGCCACGGGCTAAGGCAGGGAAAGACCTGATATTGAAAGAAGGAAAAGAGTGCAGAAGGGTGAAAGTGGGTGGAGTTGGGTGCCAAGGCTGAGCAGAAACTACACATTAGGAATGCAGAGGAGAGTAGTAAAAGTCAGAAGATTCTTTTGGCCGTCTCTAGATCATCCAGAAATAAATTTCACACAGTTAAGGCTCATTCAGTACTCCTAGACAAGCCCTTTGAAACAGGGATTCATGGGAAGTCCAGACAAATTACTTTTTCCTTTGACCAAAACAGCCTGAAAGCAGGTTGGAGCTCTTTCTTAGAATGAACATAGGTACTTAAATTCTCCTTTCCCTTCCAGAGCAAATAGGATTTTTCTGACCACAACTAAAAAGCAAAGGTTTAAATACTAATAATCCCAAAAAAGCAAACATATTAGAAACCAATTAATAAGGATATTCATCTAAATGACCATAAAGATATTTTTCACTGTTTGGCTAGAAGGAGAGGAAAAAGGCATGCTGACCACTTGGTTTCTGAAGTACCAGAGGGGTCACCAGTGCGAGGAAAAGGATAAGGGAGGGGAATCTTAGAGCAAAGATTAACTTTATCCACCTCCTTTTCAGTTTAAGTCCCCAAATCTCCCTGTCGAAGAATGCTCAGTTGACAAAGAGAAGCTGAACTGAAATCTGTTTCATTTCATGATTAGCTGTGCCCATCTGCTAATGTATCTCACCCCCTGATGCAGGGGGCGAGGTGCATTAGCAGAAAGTCAGATCAAGCCCCAAGCAAAAGTGATGGTTGGTGAGCCTAGGGTCTCTTTGAGGAGACCCCAGCCTGAAATACCCAGCACCTGCCCTCCCTCTTTGCTCCATTATAAATAATCACTCCTAAGTGGCCCATTATCAGTGCCAGCATGATTTTTTTTTCACATTTGCTAAAAGCTTTTCCCTTTTAGTTTTTCTTTTGTTTCTAAAGAACTATGTTAATTCCCTCTACCCTTTATTTTGCAGTTAACTGACTTGAAAAAAATTTGATTTGAAATTGGGCTTACAGACCAATTTCTTCTTTCCTTGGGTTTATCCCATCACCCATTCCCCACCCCCGAGCACCTAGTAACAGCCATCGCATATGCATTAACCAAAAGATCCATTAGTGGAGCATTGTTTTGCACTTCTGCAGACAAAGAAGAAAGAGACCTCCAGTTGGAATGAACTCTTTTTGTGTTTCTTTCTTTTTTTTTTTTTTTTTGGCAACAAATAGCTTTCTTTTAAATTCAGAAATGAAATAGCATTGAGGCCCTAAATTGCTCTCATCTAAAATGTTTCACTCTCATCTTCACTTTCCTAGATTATGATCAATTTTCCCCCAGAATGAATAATTCAAATTGAGCCCAGTCTTCTGAATCCTTAGAAAAAACAATGCCTTAGCATTTTGCATCTATTCTACTCACTTATCACTTGGCACATTTTGTTTGGTACTGGCAGATATTCTTTTTGCAACACATAATTTATTTTTCCAAATGAACTGCAAGCTTCTCAAGATTAAAGATAATTTCATTCATTCATTCATTCATTCATTCAACAAATGTATTTGAACTTCTACCATGTGTTAGATATGTGCTAATCACTTGTAATACAGCCAAGAACTAGTCAGACAAAAACCCCTGCCTCCCTGGAGTTTATATTCTAGTGGAGGGAGAAAGAGAATGAGAAATCGGTGTCATAAATATGTAAATTATAGAGTATGTTACAAGGTGATAAGTACAACAGAAAAAAAATAGAGCAATGCAAGAGGAATCTGCAGGTTAAGAGAGGGCTACAATTTTAAATAGGATGGTCATAAGGAATGAGAGAGTAAGCCTTGGGATAAATAGAATAGCATTCCAGGCAAATTACATATGCCCAAGTGAGGACTTAAAAAAATGAAGTTGCCATCAGCTGACTGGGAAGGCTGTGTTTGGATATGTTAAGTTTTAGGTGCCTGCTAACATCTCACTGGAGATCTGATGGAGCAGAAAGTTGGATATAGGAGTCTGAAGATTCAGTAGGGTCTGGCATGAAATATTCATTTGAGAGTAGTGACATGAAATTGGATCAGAAATTGGATGAGATCATCACAGAAGTGAGTATAAACAAAGACTGGGAGATGACAGGAAATGATCTCTAGGATAAGAATAAAACAAAGAATGTGGAGTATTCTGAAAGTCAAGTGAAGAAATCATGTAAAAGAAGCAGGGAATAATACTGCTGATATGTCAAGTAAATCAGTTCTGAAACTAGGCTGTGGAATTTAGCAATCTGGAGGTCATTGATAATCTTGACAAGAACAGTTTCCATGGAGTGATGGAGGTAAAACCTTGATTAGAGTGAGTTTAAATAAGAATGCAAGGTGCAATAGATCAGATGTTTCTGTTCCCCTCAAATTCATATTGAAACTCTCATCTCAATGCTTTTGCACTTAGAGATGGGGCCTTTGGGAAATAATTAGGTCATAAAGGTGGAGCCCTCATGAATGGAATTAGTACCCTTACCATAAGAGGCCAGAGAGCTAGCTCAACCTCCTTCTGTCTTGTGAGGATACAAAAAAGGTGGCCCTCTACAGCTTAGAAGGAAGTTCTACTAGAACCTGATGATGCTGGCACCCTGACTTCAAATTTTCAGCCTCTAGAACTGTAGGAAATAAATATCTGTTGTGTATAAGCCATCCAGTCTATGGCACTTTGTTTTACCAGCCTGAACTAATTAAAGCAGGGGACAGGGATTTGATGATTATAAATATAGACAATTTTAAGAATATTTTCTACAAAGAAAAACAGAAAAATGAAGTGATAGATGGCAGGGGAATTAGTGTCAAGATAAAACTTAATTAAAATTAAATAAATAATGGTATTTTCATATTCTGCTGGGAATAAACAAGTAGAGACGGAAGACCTAATAATGCAGCATTGAGATAATTGTGACCAACTGTAACAATACAAAGGAAATGTTATTTTATAAAAAATAAAATACAGTTGGTCACAATACAAAGGAAATGTTATTTTTTATAGCAAGTATATTTTATATACCTCAAACGAGAGACCCTATTTGTGATTTCTTTGATAAGCCTACTTGGTGGATAGGCCTCCAGGATTCTTTGTCAGCTGGTGCTTAAGCTTGAGGAGTTAAGATGAGTTTATGTTTGCCATAGGAAAGAGGAAAAGAATTGGACGAGGCGTGAAGGGAAGAAGACTACGTAGCACGTAAACAAAGAGACAGATGTGGGGAATTGGGGAGTGCATCATGGCTTGTGATATATACCTTTTCCTCTGTCTCTCTAACTTTTCAGTAAAATCTACACTTGTAGGTTTGCTAATGGAAAAATGTCAAGATGTGCTGAAAGTTGCCTCGAGGTTGTAAACAGATTTAGAGTGAAAGTAGAGCCTGTCCATGGAAGGACAAGACATGGGGATTACAGAGTGGATTATTTCTGACAGACTTCTGTTATCATTGATTGCCCCAGGCAGCTCTCATTTACTTTGTATCAAATTATCTCCTCAGAACATCATACCTGTCTCATTCTTCAAAGTCTTGCCTGGCAACACATACTCTAGACTCCTAACTTACTTAGCTACCGGATCTTGACTTTCGGAGCTGTCATCCTTTGCCTACATAATGGCACAGCCTCCCCACTCCCCACCACCTGATCTCTCACTACCATATTTCCTCCTTGATCAATGCCAGGCAAAGTGAAGTATTTACAGTTCCCCAAACTCACCATGCTGTCTCATTACTAGGGTCTTTGTGTATTAAGTTCCCTCTGCCTGAATATTTTTCTATTCCTCTAAGAGTCAGGCCCGCCTCTTTGCTGATTTAACTCAGATTACTTTAGTATTTTGGCTAGAACAGCTTCCTTTTTTTTTTTTTTTTTTCTCACTTGTTGCCCAGGCTGGAGTGCAGTGGCGCGATCTCAGCTCACTGAAATCTCTGCTTCCCAAGTTCAAGCAGTTTTCCTGCTTCAGCCTCCTGAGTAGTTGGGATTACAGGCACTGCCACCATGCCTGACTAAATTTTTGTCTTTTTAGTAGAGATAGGATTTCACCACAATGGAAAGGCTTGTCTCAAAACCTGACCTCAGGTGATCCACCTGCCTGGGCCTTTCAAAATGCTGGGATTACAGGCATGAGCCACTGCACTGGGCACTTTAAACATCTTTCTAATGGAAAAATCTACCAGCTTCTGCACTTCTCTCATAGTGATACTTTTCATAATGTACCACAACTGATGGTTTATTTTCCATCTCCCTGTATAAACTGTGGAGTCTCTATCATCCTGGTGTTCTTTCTATCTAGGATAGCATCTGCTTCATAGTAGCTTGCCTAATAAATATTTGTCAAAAACTGAATAAAACATCTAATGTCAAAAGTTGTGAGTACCAGGTAACTTAACGTGATCCCTGACGCCATGTGAATGGGAGTTAAAGTTCATCTGCTGCTGTAAAATCAAGGTCATTGCATCTAGTAGTGACCCCCAGTACTCACAAATATACAAAGATACAACTTGAATCCTGATGTTTGTTTGTTTCTGTTTTATTTTACTTTTTCCTTTCCCAGTCCTCTATTAGAACCAGAAAATGATTGGCCCTAAATCACAACTAATTTGACTGGAGGCCTATCCTTCAGATTAATTCTTCTGATGTGTGCTTCTATACCTCCAGGTAATAGAGGTTTTCCCAAGGTTGGGTAGTTGGCCTATGTTCACTAGAGCCTGAATGGCTAGGAGACTGAGATTGCACAGCATCTACAGCTATTTGACTCTTCTCTCCTCACTTGATAACATATTCACGACCAGCACCAGCCTGTAATAAGACATATTTTATGATTGGTTTTAGGCTCCTATTTGGGAAGAAGTATTGCTGTACTATTGCATTAGTTTTCTATCTCAACTAGGCTACTTCCAACTTACACTTCACTCCTGTCCCGCCCACGCAAGATGCCAGTACATCTCATGGCTGAGGCCTGGGTTATTGTTCCACTTTAACCTCTATACCAGATGTACAACATTGGCTCTGCCATTACTTCTGCCTTCTGAGTCATTTTGCATACCCAACCAATTCTCCTATCCACCTCTGCTCTGAAGTCTTTCCCAATTCCCACTCTTCACCTTGCATGAACTACTCTCAGCTCTTCTTTGTGTTAACAACTTAGTGTTTTTTAATTGAAATTATAAATTTTATCAGGAAGTTGGAAATGCAGATGACATATGTATGGGGATTGAGTATCCTGGTACAATTAACTTTGACCTTTGAATACTATAAAAACTAGAGCTGTGGAACTTTGGATGACAAATCAGTGATTCTTACTTCTAGTTCTTGTTCCCAAAAGACTAATAAAAAGTTAACAATTTTCCACATTTCTCTGATTTTAAGGTACTCATTTAATGCTCATTCCTTTTCTTAAATCTCAAGTTCATAGGTTTTCTCCAACTATCTGGAAGATTAAAATAGAGCAAATGTGATAAGAATATTTTAGGTTTGAACACATGGATTGCAGAATGTGTATGCTGCCCAGAAACCTTACATGAATTTCTGGTGGAGTAAGAATTTTTTTTGTAGAAATTTATTCCACCCATCGTGTAAATGGCTAAATTCTTCTTAAGGCAGACTATTATCTAGATATTTTGACAGATTTGAGAAAAAAAAAAAAAAGAGACAATCCAACCTAATTCAGTTCATCTTACCACTATTCTTAAGAATAATTACTCACAAGAAAAAATACAGCTGCACCAGTGAGTAAAATCCACACCTGCCACTTATTAATTTTCAGTTTGCTCAAGTCTCTGTGCCTCATTTTCCTGCAGAAAGAGAAAAAAACCACTTACATGTAGTAAGATGTAAATATTATCAAATATCATTCTGAAAAATCCTGAGTTGCATTAAAGCAAAAATAAATAATGAATGATTTATTTTTACTTTTTTTTAAAAAATGTAGAATAAAACACAATGGACCAAAGACATGCACTTAAGGTATCAACCAGTGGGCATGACAAGATAACATAAAGCTGATAGGATATAGGAGTAAGGAACAATGTATAACTATCCAAATGTGCATGGGAAGGGATGCTAACTAGCCCCAATTTTCAAGAGTTCTTGACAGAATTACAAGGACTACTGTTTAACAACAGTTATGAGAGAGGCTGTGCAATGTATCAGCTTATTGTTTGGGAAGAGCTTCTCTCGTTAAGACTGAAAAATTAGTTTATTTATGGGAAAATGGTAAAGCTTTGAAAAGTGATAGAAATTGATAAATGACAGACCAGGCACAGTGGCTTGTGCCTGTAATCCCAGCATTGTGGGATACCAAGGTGGGTGGATCAATTGAGGTTAGGAGTTCGAGACCAGCCTGATCAACATGGGGAAACCCCATCTCTACTAAAAATACAGAAATTAGTAGAGCATGTTGGCACGTGCTCATAGTCCTAGCTACTCAGTAGGCTGAGGCAGAAGAATCATATGAACCTGGGAGACGGAGATTGCAGTGAGCTGAGATTCCATCTCCAGCCTGGGTAACAAGAATGAGACTCCATCGCAAAAAAAAAAAAAAAAAAAAAAAAAAGAGGGGGGGGGGGAGGGAAGGGATAAAGGGCAATCAGAAAGGCCAAAGAGAAAAAAATTAAATAAAC
>CAUYLG010065693.1:0-122301 GCA_963573385.1 Cacajao melanocephalus
TGCTTTTTGTGTTTTAGCCATGAAGTCCTTGCCTATGCCTATGTCCTGAATGGTTTTGCCTAGGTTTTCTCCTAGAGTTTTTTTGATGTTAGGTCTTATGTTTAAGTCCTTAATCCATGTGGAGTTAATTTTAGTGTAAGGTGTCAGGAAGGGGTCCAGTTTCTGTGTTCTGCACACTGCTAGCCAGTTTTCCCAACACCATTTATTAAACAGGGAATCCTTTCCCCATTGCTTGTTTTTGTCAGGTTTGTCAAAGATGAGATGGTTGTAGATGTATGGCATTGCCTCCGAGGCTTCTGTTCTGTTCCATTGGTCTATATCTCTGTTTGGGTACCAGTACCATGCTGTTTTGATTACTGTAGCCTTGTAGTATAGTTTGAAATCAGGTAGTATGATTCCTCCAGCTTTGTTCTTTTTGCTTAGGATTGTCTTGGCTATACAGGCTCTTTTTTGGTTCCATATGAAGTTTAAGGTGGTTTTTTCCAGTTCTGTGAAGAAGGTCATTGATAGCTTGATGGAGATAGCTTTGAATCATAAATTACTTTGGGCAGTATGGCCATTTTCACAATATTGATTCTTCCTAACCATGAGCATGGAATGTTTCTCCATCTGTTTGTGTCCTCTCTTATTTCCTTGACCAGTGGTTTGTAGTTCTCCTTGAAGAAGTCCTTTACCTCCTTTGTTAGTTGTATTCCTGGGTGTTTTATTCTTTTTGCAGCAATTTTGCATGGGAGTTTGCTCATGATTTGGCTCTCTATATTTGTCTGTTATTGTTGTATAGGTATGCTTGTGATTTCTGCACATTGATTTTGTATCCCAAGACTTTGCTGAAGTTGCTTATCAGTTTCAGGAGATTTTGGGCTGAGATAATAGGGTCTTCTAAATATACAATCATGTCATATGCAAATAGAGACAATTTGACTTTCTATTTTCCTAATTGAATTGCCTTTTTTTTTTCTTGCCTAATTTCTCTGGCTAGAACTTTCAATACTTTATTGAATAGGAGTGGTGAGAGAGGGCATCCTTGTCTAGTGCCAGTTTTCAAAGGGAATGCTTCTAGTTTTTGCCCATTCAGTATGATATTGGCTGTAGGTTTGTCATGAAAAGCTTTTATTGTTTTGAGATATGTTCCTTCGATACCTAGTTTATTGAGAGTTTTTGGCATAAAGGGCTGTTGAATTTTGTTGAAGACCTTCTATGCATCTATTGAGTTAATCATGTGGTTTTTGTCTTTGGTTCTGTTTATGTGGTGGATTATATTTATAGATTTGTGTATGTTGAACCAGCCTTGCATTCCCGGGATGAAGCTACTTGATTGTGGTGGGTAAGCTTTTTGATGTGCTATTGCAATCTGTTTGCCGGTATTTTATTGAAGATTTTTGCATCTATGTTCATCATCAATATTGGCCTGAAGTTTTCTTTTTTTGTTGAGTATCTGCTGGGTTTGGGTATCAGGATAATGTTGGTCTCATAAAATGATTTGGGAAGGATTCCTTCTTTTTGGATTGTTTGGAATAGTTTCGGAAGGAATGGTATTAGCTCCTCTTTGTACGTCTGGTAGAATTCAGCTGTGAACCCACCTGGACCTGGACTTTTTTTGGTTGGTAGGCTATTAATTGCTATCTCAATTTTAGCCCTTGTTATTGGTCTATTTAGGGTTTTGACTTCTTCCTGATTTAGGCTTGGGAGGGTGCAAGTGTCCAGGAATTTATCCATTTCTTCCAGGTTTACTGGTTTATATGCATAGAGTTGTTTGTAGTAATCTCTGACTGTAGTTTGTATTTCGGTGGAATCAGTGGTGATATCCCCTTTATTGTTTTTTATTGTATCTACTTGATTCTTCTCCCTTTCCTTTTTTGTTAATCTGGCTAGCAGTCTATCTATTTTGTTGATCTTTCCAAAAAACCTGGTCCTGGTTTTATTTATTTTTGAAGGGTTTTTTTGTGTCTCTATCTCCTTCAGTTCTGCTCTGATCTTAGCTATTTCTTGTCTTCTGCTAGCTTTTGAATTTTTTTATCTTGCTCCTCTAACTCTTTCAATTTTGATGATTGAGTGTTGATTTTAGATCTTTCCTTGCTTTTCATTTGGGCATTTATTGCTATAGATTTCCCTCTAGACACTGCTTTAAATGTGTCCCAGAGATTCTGGTACATTGTGTCTTCGTTCTTGTTGGTTTTGAAGAACATCTTTATTTCCACCTTCATTTCATTTTTTATCCAGTCAACATTCAAGAGCCAGTTGTTCAGTTTCCACAAAGCTGTGCAGTTCTTAGTTACTTTCTTAATTTTGAGTTCTAATTTGATTGCCCTGTGGTCTGAGAGACTGTTTGTTATGATTTCTTTTCTTTTGCATTTGTTGAGGAGTGATTTACTTCCAATTATGTGATCAATTTTAGAGTAGGTGCAATGCAGTGCTGAGAAAAATGTATGTCCTGTGGATTTGGGGTGGAGATTTCTGTAGATGTCTATTAGGTCTGCTTGGTCCAGATCTGAGTTCAAGTCCTGGATATCCTCATTAATTTTCTGTCTTGTTGATCTGTCTAATATTGACAGTGGAGTGTTAAACTCTCCCACTGTTATTTTGTGGCACCTAAATCTCTTTGTATGTCATTAAGAACTTGTTTTATGTAGCTGGGTGCTCCTGTATTGGGTGCATATATATTTAGGATCGTTAGCTCTTCTTGATGCATTGATCCTTTTACCATTATGTCATGCCCTTCTTTGTCTCTTTTGATCTTTGTTAGTTTAAAGTCTATCAGAGACTAGGATTGCAACTCCTGAGTTTTTTTGCTCTCCATTTGCTTGATAAATCTTCCTCCATCTCTTTATTTTGAGCTTGTGTGTGTCCTTGCATGTGAGATGGGTTTCCTGAATACAGCACACTGATGAGTCTTGACTTTTTATCCAATTTGCCAGTCTATGTCTTTTGATTGGGGCATTTAGCCCATTTACATTTAATGTTAATATTGTTATGTGTGAATTTGATCCTGCCATTTTGATGCTAGCTGGATGTTTTGCCGGTTAATTGACACATTTTTTTCCATTGTGTCGATGGTCTTTACCATTTGGTACATTTTTGGAGTGGCTGGTACCGGTTATTCCTTTCCTTGTTTGGTACTTCTTTAAGGAGCTCTTGTAAGGTAGGCCTGGTTGTGATGAAATCTCTCAGCAATTGCTTGCCCATCAAGGATTTTCTTTCTCATTTGCTTATGAAACTTAATTTGGCTGGATATGAAATTCTAGGTTGAAAGTTCTTTTCTTTAAGGATGTTGAATATTGGCCCCCACTCTCTTCTGGCTTGTAGGGTTTCTGCAGAGAGATCTGCTGTAAGGCTGATGGGCTTCCCTTTGTGGGTAACCCGACCTTTCTCTCTGGCTGCCCTTAGCATTTTTTCCTTCATTTCAACCCTGGTGACTCTGACGATTATGCGCCTTGGGGTTGCTCTTCTTGAGGAATATCTCTGTGGTGGTCTCTGTATTTCCTGGACTTGAATGGTGGCCTGGCTTGCTAGGCTGGGGAAGTTCTCCTTGATAATATCCTGAAGAGTGTTTTCCAGCTTGGATTCATTCCCTCTGTCACATTCAGGTACACCTTTCAAACGTAGATTAGGTCTTCTCACATGTTCCCATATTTCTTGGAGGCTTTGTTCATTTCTTTTCACTCTTTTTTCTCTATTCTTGCCTTCTCATTTTATTTCATTGATTTGATCTTCAATCTCTGTTATCCTTTCTTCTGCTTGGTCAGTTCAGCTATTGAAACTTCTGTATACTTCACGAAGTTCTCATACTGTGTTTTTCAGCTCCATCAGTCGTTTATATTCTTCTCTAAGCTGTTTATTCTAGTCAGCATCTCATGTAATCTTTTTTCTAGGTTCTTAGTTTCTTTGCATTGGGTTAGCACATGTTCTTTTAGCTCTGAGAGGTTTGTTACTACCCACCTTCTGAAGCCTGTTTCTGTAAATTCATCAGATTCATTCTCCATCCATATTTATTCCCTAGCTGGTGAGGAGTTGTGATCCTTTGGAGGAGGAGAGGCATTCTGGCTTTTGGTGTTTTCATCCTTTTTATGCTTGTTTCTTCCCATCTTAGTGGCTTTGTAGTTGGTGACTTTCGGATGGGGTCTCTGAGTGGATGTCCTTTTTGTTGATGATGAAATTATTTCTTTCTGTTTCTTAGTTTTGCTTCTAAAAGTCATGCCCCTCTGCTGCAAGACTGCTGAAGGTCCACTCCAGACCCTGCTTGCCTGGGGATCACCCGCAGGTGCTGCAGAACAGTAAGGGTTGCCTCCAGTTTCTTTTTCTGTTCTCTTCATCTCAGAAGGGTACCTGCCAGATGTTGGCCTGAGCCCTCCTTTATGAGATGTCTCTTTGGAGATACAGAGGTTGGGGAGGTGCTTGAGGAGACAACCTTCCTTGTAGGAGCTCAAGTGCTATGCTGGGAGTCCGTTGTTCTGTGCAGAGATGCTGGGCAGATACTTTTAAGTCTGCTGCAGCAGAATTCATAACCAACCCTTTTCCCATGTGCTCTGTCCTAGGAAGGTTGGCTTTATTTATAAGTTCCTGTCATGCTGCTGCCTTTTTTCATAGATGCTCTGCCCCACTCAGAGTAGTCTAGTCACAGTCTGCCAGTAGAGGCATTACTGAGCTGCCACAGGCTCTGCCCAGCTGCTGTGTGAACTGCCTCGGTAGTGGTGGTCGCCCTTCCTCCCACTGAGCTGGAGCTTCCTGGGTCCAGCTGCACTCGTTGCAAACATCCAGAGTGTTTCAGATTGCTTGTTTTGTGGGGGTGGTACCTGCCGAGCCAGATCGCCTGGCTCCCTGTCTCTGCCCCCTCCCTTTCAGTTGAATGGGTGGCTCTGTCTCCCAGGCATTCCAGGTGCCAGTTGAAACAGCCACCCAGATTTGTGTGAGTTTCTGTGCACCAACCCAGTACCAGCTGAAACTGCTGTGCTGAAAACCCGTGGTGCTTTTCAGCCTAGTAATCTCCTGGTCTGTGGGCAGTGAAAGTTTGTTTGGAAATGCGGTGGGCACTCACCCTCTGTGTTGTTCTTTCTGGGAACTGCACTCTGGAGCTGTTCCTATTCAGCCATCTTGGATCCTTCCCTTAAGTTTTATTTTTATTAAAAAAAAATTTTTTATGCCAGGTGTGGTGGCTCATGCCTGCAATCCCTACACTTTAGGAGGCCAATGCAGGTGGATCACTTGAGGTCAGGAGCTTGACACCAGCCTGGCAAACATGGTGAGACCCGGTCTCTACTAAAAATACAAAATATTAGCCAGGTGTGGTGGCATGTGCCTGTAAATCTCAGGGAGATTTACTTGGGAGGCTGAGGCAGGAGAACTGCTTGAACCTGGGAGGTGAAGCCTGTAGTGAGCTGAGATCATGCCACTGCACTCCGGACTGGGTGACAGAGAGGGAATCCATCTCATAAATAAATAAAATAAAAAATTTTAAAGGAGTATATTAGGACATATCAACATGGATTCAGCAGATAGTCTCAGCTGCCTGAAAGCAGGATGTGAAAAAGCAGATGATGCAAGTGCCCCAGGGTTGATCATGGGGATAGTAGAAGATCAAGACAGTGGAGGATTCTTGAAACTTGGTGTGACCATGTTGATGTGGACAATTAATTAGGTCAGTTTTCATAGGGTTTTTATGTAAAACTGAAAGAGATGGTCTAATTTTGGCGTCTGATATGCTGACGTGGAGGAACTATTGGATAAAAATGGATCAAAGGGCAGGTCACTGGGAAGACAGAGTAGAATAAAGACATGGAAGGTTGGGATCAGAGAGGGTCTTTTCCTACTTTTAGACCCTGGCATGAAGAAATTCTGTTTGATAATGGAGTCCAAAGTATTGATTTAAAAAATACAGACGATTTAGAGACATTGGAGTTGAGAAAATCAAGAAGCCATCAAAAGATGATGGCAGAAAGGATCACCAGTCTCATCTGGAATGTTCTAGTAGGAATGATTAGAGATGTGGAGGCAAGGAAGACTGCTGATTCAGAGCCCCGTGTCTCAGAAGGAGGTGGCAGTGTGCCAGAAGATGGAGGAGCATGGCACCAGAGGGAAAAGCAAAGAAGAGTGGACAGCAAGGGCCATGTCAAAGGCAGCATCCATTCATCTGCTTTTATGGAAAGTGATGACACTAGTATGGTTTCAGTGTCACAATGAATTGGATAGTATTTGTAATCATAAACGCATATTTCAAAATGTATGCATAGTATACTCGTGTTAGGTTGAGCCATGTGAAATGACAATATTATATGGTAATCATAATGGAATTTTCAAGCCTTCCTCAATTTCTTTACCGTTAGAGAAGAAAAGGTTTTAGGGATCTTTTACATATTTTCAATATGTCAATTTTGATATTCGATATGCTCAAATTTTTTTTTCTAGCGCAGTATGGGAAACATTTCTTTCACGTATGGCCAGTAGTATGTACAGCAAGTGGGGTGAAAACAGCCAGAATTTTTTTCTTGTTTTCGTTCTGTATCCCAGCTACTCAAAAATGTTTTTGGAAAATTCTGAAAATAGGCCCTTCAGGTATTTTGTTTCTAGGCAAAGTTGGAAATATAAGGAAAACAGCCTAATGAGAAATATTTCAACTTTTAGTTGAGTTCACTCGCTGTGATCAGTTTTCAAGTAACATTTATTAAGTACTTGAACATTTTCTATTTATCAGCCGATGTGCTAGGTTTTGTCAAATACGTAATTTCTTTAATGTAACAACAACTCTTTTTGTGGTCTTACACTAGCGTTTAAGTACTGTTTCCTCATTCTACAGATGAGGAAAAAAGTTCAGACAAGATGAGTGACTTTAGTCACGTTATGGAACAGATAAAAGAGTGGAGCCAGGAATTAAACTCAGGTCTCTTTACTTTAAGTCTTACATTCTTTCTGCTATTCCATGATCCTTATGTCTACATATCTAAAGCAAAGTGAAAAATTACCTTTAGGGTGAGATAAAAGTCCTGTGAAGAGAGCGACAGAGTGGATATTTGTTATTTAATTAGGCTATCACAGATAACGTTGCTCTCTTCTATCACGGAGAAATTGAACTATATCTACTCATCTTATTATACATGTCATAGTATTGAACTACAGGGCACTGTCATTAAGAGAAGTGGTAAAAAATTGTCACAGTATCTTGGACTATAGGAAGAGAGTGGTTTAAGAGAGTGGCATAGACGTAAAAGACATAGGAAAGTATAATGCGAGGAGCACGTTGTGTGACCTCTGTGACCTGTACATTTGAGAACACATAAGATATGTGTGTGTGTGTGTGTGTGTGTGTGTGTGTGTGTGTGGTTTGTGTGTGTTTCCTGTGAATTTTAACATGTAATTTGATACTATCTACAAAAGTTGAGCTTTTATAAAATTATAAAATAGATTATGGGCATCTTACTGAAGGATTATTTTGTTTACATTAGTACCATCACAATTTAAATATTATGTGACTTATATCTAAATTTTAGAAACACATGTGTTCTGGAAAGCAACACGCACTGTCCTTTAGTGATGTGAAGCTACAGGTCTATATAAGCTTCTGGAGAGTGTAGATCTTTCTTATCTATCTTTATACTGATATTCTTTATATTTTATGGATCATAATTCCTTTGAGAATTTGGTGAAAGATAGACATATGCATAAATGCAAAGAATCTTGCATTCCATGCCAGGAATTCGTAAACTTATCAGCACCAAGCCATGGACCTTTTGGGTTAAACACCACTTGGCACCAACCCTTTTGTTAGTAAATTTCATAGATATTTCTTTAAGCTTCTAAACTTATGAGAATGAGATGTCAGAGTGTCATGTGGGGATGAACCTATCACTCCACAGCTCAACCCCCTCTCCTAATTCACTACAACTCTAGTCCCATCCAAACCCCTCTTTCTGACTGAAGGTAATGGGAAGGGTTATAATCTCTGCGAAAAAATTGTTAGTCCTTTTAATGAAACCATTTTGACACAGCTACTCTCATTTGGAAATTTTTGAATTAGAGACAAGTAATAAAACTTCAAGTTAAAAAAAAAATTCCAAGTAATATGAAACGAGCACTTTCATTCTGTCTCGAACCTCATTGCATCATTAAGCCCCATTTGCAGAGAATGAGTCAAGATAGGGTGAAGTTCAGATATGCGTTTGGGATTAAAAAAAACTAGAGGAAGTAGGCCAGGCACAGTGGCTCACACCTGTAATCCCAGCGCTTTGGGAGTCCAGTGTAGGAGGATCATTTGAGCTCAGCAGTTTGAGACCAGCCTGGGCAACATGACAAAACCTTGTCTCTACGAAAAATACAAAAATTAGCGCGGTGCAGTGGTGTGCACCTGTAGTCCCAGCTACTCAGAGGGCTGAGGTAGGAGAATTGCCAGAGTTTGGGAGGCAGAGGCTGCAGTGATCAGAGATTGTGTCACTGTACTCCATGCTGGGCAACAGAGTGAGACACTCACTGTGTCAAAAAAAAAATTAGCAAAAATCTTTATATATATGAATTATGATAAAACCCCCTGCTTTTATATTTTGATACAGATGTGTGTCACAGCTCAAGTTAGCCATGAGAGGAGAGGTAGTAGAGAAAGCTAGTATATTAGCTGCTGCCAACAGTGTTTCTGGGGTTAGTGGCTCACAGAGTGATCCCTTGCAAAGTGTGCTTTCAGGCTTAGGACTTAAACTGGCACCATGAAAAAGCTTAACTTGTAAATACAAACTGAGAGGCCATTTTCAGTTTATGCTACATTAGCCCAAATTAATAGACAGTCTTTCTGTAGTAGCACATCAATTGTTACAGCAGACATTACTATTTTTCACTTAGATACCATTTCCCTCTCCTTCTGGGCACAAGAGAGGATGGCACTTTCCATCCCCCTTAAGTTAGTTGAGACCATTTGATTTTCTTTAGCCAATGAAATTTAAGTGAAATGAAAATTAACACACAAGGTGCTCTACCTCCCTTCCCTTCTGCCTATTGACCTATGAAATTTGAGATAATGAAACCCCATCATCTTTGGTCTCTGAGTGAGGATGACATGGAGAAGAAGCCACTGCCAACCTGCAGTAAATGCATAAAAGAAGCAAGAAAAACACCTGGGTTGTTATATGCCACTGCCGTCTAGGGTTATTTGTTATAGCAGCATAACCTAGCCTGTTATGCCTGCTATTGGTACGTAGTAAACTTAATACAACTTTTATTTAAACAATACCAATAGATTAATGAGGTGGTGAGTAGGTGGGACAGCATTAAAGAGGGAGCTAGTAGTGCCTTACCTTTAATAGCTTACTTTTAATGCTCCTCCCTAGAAACATGTCAGCTAGTTGTTCTGGGATTCTTGGCTCTTCTACAAAGCAAATATGTGTGTGCAAACATATCCACAGAATGATGCCTTAGAGAATTCACAATAGCTAGACTGGCCCAGTGGCCCAGACAAATAAACACCATTTGCTTCCTTTTCTCTCTCGTTTTCTCTGGGAACTGGAGAGTACTAGAGTTTTTCAGCTTCCTCCATTGGGACAGTGGTGACAATGATCCTGTTGTTCTCTGGAGGCTCCATGTCATGGTTAAGTCACTTGAAACTATTTAATAATCTGTGCAGGTCCTGTTGGGTTGTGAAGTCCCAGAGCCCCTTCCTTGTGCATTATCTTCCACCTCCCTCATTTTTTTCCATGAACAGAAGAGCCTCTGTAGACGCTTATAAAGTGTATCCATTACAGACTTGGCTGCAACGGGAAAGAAGCTGGGGAAAGTACTTTTCCTATTAGCAGACACAAATCTAACAAATCTTAATAAATGACAGCAACAGGTGATGAAGAGCTAATTCTTAGATTCCAACACTTGATCAGTGCTGCCTTCTAATTTGGCAGAAGATGCTATACAGGGAGGGAGGCAAATGTTGTCATGAGAAGAACATAAAATTTGGAATAAGGTATCTTGTCTGAAAAGCAGTCGCTACTGCTTAACAGCTTTAAATACCTGTTTAATCTAAACCTTGAGTTTCTCACCAGCACCAATGGATGCAGTGACACCTATCTTCCATGGCAACTATGAAGATATATTTCACAAATGGACTCTCATCCAATGCTTGTTTCATTTTCTTTCTTTCCTACTTAGTTGAAAAACATTATGGTCATTTAGGAGTCCAGACTTCTCTAGTCCTCAGGGATCTCATTTTCCTTTAATGCCCAACTAGTCATATAGTCCAAGCCTCTATTCTTCCATAATTCAGGAAGTCCAGTCTTTTCCCTGATTCCACGCCTCAGGCTTTTCTAGCAATCCTTGTGGAATGTATATGTATTTCACACTGTATCCTGGCTGTGCTTTTCACCTTAGCCAGCTATCTGGACCAGATTGCTGCCCTGATTTCCTATAAGTCCCTCTCGCTGTCATAGACCCATCTCCTCCAAGCTCTAGCACTTCATCCCTATAATGCCTTTCTCCAAATGTCGGCCCAGGACTATTCCTTTATTCCCTCAGCAAGCAAAGACTAGGCTCTGACAAGATCATCTTGAAGGCTTAAGGTCAATGGAAAAAGATTTCAGTGTGGTGGGGGGTGGGGGGGTGGGTTGAGGAAGGGCTCATATGCCCATTATGTTCTCATAATTCCCAGACTAAATCCTCTCCATAGGCAAGGGTTTCCAAATTGTCTTTGCAGAAGCACCACCCAGGAATTGTATCATAGAAACATATTTGTCTATTAAACACAGACCCAGTGAATTGGAATTTATTAAGATGGGGGCCCAGAATGTATATTTTATTACGCTCCCTATGAAGCACTCATAGGTTCTCTATTGAAACATGGAAAACAGTGTTTGGAAACATGTTCTCTAGAGCGATGTTACAGGGACCAGCTTATACCCAACAAAAAAGAGTGATTTTGTGGCATCTTCCTTATCTATAGTCTGAGCTTCAACTTCTGCAGGACCAGACTAAGGAAACAAACAAAGTAAACGCTAACACCAGCACATCAACAACAACTCTTTATAATCCCCAAGTTGGAGCAAACATTGTTATTTGCTTACCCCAATGTTCATTGCCCCTCTTCTTTGCACATGGAAGGAACCCTATTTGGTTAAGTGAAGATGTGGCTAGCTTCTGTTGCTAAATTAGAATTGGTTCAAGTCAGCGTTGACCATCTTGTTTCCTCTTTGTCAGCCTCCCTTGTAGTTAGGGATGGCTGTATGACTCAGTTAAGGGAAATAAGGTAGAAATGGAAACTTTCTGGGGAGGCAGGGAGGTCTCTGGGAAAACATTTGTTTTTCTAGCTTGAATGTAGACATGATAATTGGATAATTGTATCTGTGACAATCATCTTCTGACAATGAAGGAGAGATAAAGAAAATTAAAGAAACATGTCAGATCACTAGACCAGAGTTGGCAGCAGCCCACCTTCAGTCCTCTTGTGACCAGAGAGAAACGAACCCCTATTTTTAAGCCTCAGTAGCTGTTGTTTTGTTTGGAAGCTAAAAGCATTTCCAATCTCAGACTATCCTTGTAAAGATAATGTCATTTGAATGTTAACAACAATGAGGATGGCCTTTTATATTACATGACCTGTTAACTCCTTATGGTTGCAAAATGTCTCCATTTTAGAGGAGGATCTTGGCTTTATCAAAAAAATCACTTTTTTTTTTCAAATTGATAGAGGTTTGTTTTTAAGTTTGCTCTGAAAGTGGTTTGCCCTTTGCCTCTGAAGACAGAAAATGTGCTATCAGCTTTAACATAAGCCTTTTCTCTTTACTATTTCTTCTCCCCCCACATACACACTTCTATCTACAGTTTTAGAAATTACTGAAGTGTGTCTTGGACAGAGGAGTACCTTTTATGCAAATATGTAGCATGTAAAAATTCTTCGCTGGCATTACCCACAGTCTTCTAAGAAATGTTCCCATATCTATACATATATCCGTCATCTTTTCCTCCTTTCCTTATTATGAAGTTAATGGCTCAGGAATATCTTGCAGTAAAGAAATATAATTAATTTTGCTTAACTCTACATTTTCCACGTTTGTCTGAACCACATAACTATTTTTTTCTTGTAACTTCCATTAACATCCTGCAAATAAGGGTTCTGAAAACATATACTAACAAACTCTTCTAAAGCAAATTGGCCGTGCATGTTTTAAAGTCTGAAGGAGGCTAACAATGTATCTAGTTTAACGTATTTACTTGACAGAAAATGAAAACAAGCCATAGTAATTAAGTCCTTTCTAAAAACACATGTATTAGTCAGGGTTTTACAGAAAGGCAGACCAGTAGGCTGCATGGAAGGAGATTTACTAGAGGACATTGACTCACAGGATCACAGAAGTGGGAAAGTCTTATGATAGACCATATGCAAGCTGGAGCTTTCTGAGGACCCAGTGGCATGGCTAGTCTAGAAGCCTTAAAATCCAGCAAGTCCATCATGCAGTCCCCCCACAAGTCTAAGGCTGAAGGCCTAAGAACCTTCCAGAGGCCAGTGCTACAAGTTTCAGAGCCCTAAAGCCAAAGAACCTGGAGTCTGATGTCTAAGGGCAGGGGAGGAAAAAGAGTCCCATTCCAGAATGGAGAGGAGAGGGAGAGAAAGTCCCCCTCCTGTTTTTCCCAGCTGGGCCCCCAACCCCAACCCATTGAATGACAACTGCAGCCACTGAGGGCCAGTCTTCCTCTCTCAGTGCACAGACTCCCAGTCCATCCCTCAAAGGCACACCCAGAAACAGTGTGTCACCAGCCATCTAGGCATCCCTCAGTTCAGTCAAGCTGACTCTTAAAACTTACCTTCACAGCACATAAATGGTTATTGGCAGAAAAAAGACTAAGACTCAGCTCTTCTGATGCCTGTTCCAGTGATCTCTTCATGTCCTGTATTACTTTTCTAAACCCAAAATTCTGTGGAATTCACTCGTAAAACAGAGTAGAAAAAGGAATGACAGGTTGTTAGAAATTTCATTTGGAGCCATTCTCATTCCTCTTCTATTGCATTAAGGCATTTATTTGTTACTTACTCATGTAACATTTATTTAGACTCAGTCATTTAACATTAATGACTATAAATTAAAATCCAAAACACTTGACACAGAATTTAATCCTCAGAGAAGATACTCTTCAACACTAAGGAATATCAGCTCCCACTTTGCAATATACTCCTCTTCTTTGATTTCTTCTAATTTTACCAGCAACGAGAGGGCTCTGTGCTTTCTTTGCTTGTCTCTTACCTAACCCCCCAACTTTTTCCCAGCAGTTATGTAAATTATGGAGATTTTTAGATTAAATTTTCAGGTCCTCAACAAGTTTCTGACAACCTGACAAAATGAGTCAAGTTACTGAGTCGTCCATCAGTGGCACCCTGGTGCTCCAGCAGAGGCTGACTTTGCTGCCTCATCAGCCTGACTCAGATTTGGCATGGGATTTTAAGTTTACCCATACTCTAGTGATTTATTTCAGAGATCTGAGCTAAAAAATTAGTTTCTCAGACACTTATTTGTTTGTTTAAACATTTTTGTTTTAACTCTAAATTCTTTTCTTAGGGAAGAGTTCTTGCTATGTTCCCCTGGTTGCTCTTGAATTCCTGGACTCAAGTGATCCTCCTGACTCAGCCTCCCAAGTAGCTGGGACTACAAGCATGGGCCACCACGGCTGGCTCACAGATACTCGTCTTGCAGAAAATTTAAAAGGACCCCAATGTAGCTTTATTACATTTTATTTTTTATAGTGAGGATTGCCTATAAAAGATAACATGATACAGCAAGATAAATGAGGAAATAGGTAAGAAATGGTGATACAAAATAGAAGGAAGTAAAAAAGGGTCAAAGAATAAATGATAGGAAGTTAATGAAAAACCTCTTACCCCAAATCACAGAGAACATTTGCAGTGACATGCAGGTTCACTTATAATGGGGTCTTCTTTGCATGTAAGAGTCTACTGGTACATAACTGTCAGAGCTACTGTTTGGCCACGTTTTAGAGTCTTTTGCCCTATCCTAGTATTCCTTCATCAGCACTAGGATTTACTCACCTCTCCATCCTCCCAACTCCCCTCATTTTCATGCATTGGGAAGCAGAGTTAAGGAACTATGGCAAGATATCACTCCAGTTTTAGAATCCAGTTGTTCCTTGAAAAATCATGATCCTTTGACTTCTTTAGATTTTAAGTTAACTTACTTACAAAAACCCATTGGAAGAATAGAACTATTAAAAGTCGTTACCTTGACAAGATCAGATATAATTCACACAGAAATCAATCCAACTTAGCCAATATGTGAAGTCACCACTATGTGTGTGCTAAATGGTAGTGAGAGAAACACAAACAAGCAAATCAGAACAATCAGGACAAAGCCTTGGGAATTGACAATCTAAGGTAAAAAAAGAGAGATGTGAACTAGTATTAAGGGACATCTTCTGTATGATGGGCCTTAAGCTGAGTCAGCATTTCCTTTAAACTGCACAGTAAATTTTAGTACAGTGTTTAATTCTGTAGGACAGTGCCTAGAGGAATATAAACCTTTGTAAATGTTTTCCAAATGAAGGCACAAATGTATAATCGTATGAGGAATCTAATACTCAGAGAAATTGTATGATTGTTTGTAGTTAAGTAGTACGTGCTATATAAACAATAATGGCTTGCCATTTATCGGACTTTTGGAATGCCTGCACCTGTTAATATAGAAGCTTGTCTCACACAGTAGTCTGGTGTCTGGGTTTTGGTGTTAAGCAGACATGGGTTTACATTTCTGCCATACCAGAGTTACAAACATAGGACCACAAGGCCAAGTGTCTTCATGTCACTAAACTGCAATTTCCCCATATATAAAATGCAGATGAGAGTACGTCTATTTCAGGGATTTAATAAGGATTAAATAAAGTCACATGTAAAGTGCATGGCATAGTGCCTGGGATAGAGCAGTACCTAAGTGACCAGTCTAATATGGGAACCCAGCTCTTGTGGAATATATAATGGTTCCCCAAAGATGCCTGTATCCTAATCTCTAGAACTTGTGGTTAGATAACTTTACATGACAAAGGGGACTTTTCCCATGTGATTAAGTTAAGGCTCTTCAGATAAAGGAGATTATCCCTTGTTATCTGAGTAGACTCCAGGTAATGACATGGCTCTTTGTAAGAGAGGAGCAGGAGGGTCAGCATCAGAGGAGAGGTGAAAACAGAAGACAAGGTCAAAGTGATGTAGCCACGAGAAAAGGAATTGGACAGTCTCTGGAAGCTGGAAAAAGCAACGAGCAACTTTTTTCTCAGAGTATCCAGAAGGAACAAAGCTCTGCTGACACCTTGATTTTGGCCCAGTGAGACTCATTTTGGACTTCTGACCTTAGAATTGTGAGGTAATAAATGGCATTACTTTAAACCAGTAAGTCAGTGGTGGTTTGTTACGGCAGCCCTAGGAAACCAGTACCCAGCACATGCTCTTTCCTTGATCTCTTGCTGCCTTCTGCAAATTCAGAATTAACTGAGAAACAAATCTGATGGTTGGGAGCCTGATGCTGGTTTTCTATTGAATGCCTATTGTGTCTCTCTTGACGTTTGTTTCTCCTCTGGCTCTTTCTCCTTTCATGGCCAGAGGCCTTAGCAGGTCTGTGTGCTCTGTCTGATTGCCCCTTCTATGGCTGCTACTTTGGGAATTACATGGAAAGAGACAGCAAAGGGGTAGGAAAGAAGAAAAAAAAAACACTGACCGAAATAAGGAGCTTTTTGATGGAAGGCAGATCCTCAGTATCTGTGGTTAATGTCTTTCTACGTTAGAAAATATATGCCTCCCTTGAGAGAGTTGTGCTTTTCTCCACCCTTTTGCAAACATACCTCTCCACAGCTTTTTCATCTCTCACCCAGAACAAACACAGAGCAATCTGGAGACTCTGGAAGACTCGTCTAATGGAGGCCTAGCTTCTAACTCCAAATTCCCCATACAGGTTTTTCGTTGTGTTTTTTATAAAATGCCTCCTCAAAGAAAAAAGGTTACTGTAGAGAATATGAGAGGAAAGATCCGGTGTTTATTTAAAGATATTCATTCACTTATTTACTTGTTAACTCAAGAAATATATTTTGGGAACTTTACGTGGGCCAAACACTCATGAAGAATATAACGGCAAGTGAACAGGTCAGAGGAAGTTCCTTCCCTCATGTGCTTAAACTCCCATGAAAGACAGACCAGCACAAGTGAATATACTTTAAATGTGTGTTAAAAGAACTGAAAATTACGCTATATGTTCCTAAGGAAATGAACCAAGGGCTGAGGCAGCTAATAGAGTATGTGGGGAGAGGGGAGAAGGGAGAGGGGAAAGGGCCGCTTTAGGAAAGCTGAGCAAAGGTCTTAGACAGGTAAGCTGAGACTGTCTTAGAGAATGAGTAGGAGGAGCCTTGTAAAAATAAAGATATTACGGAAAGTATTCCTGAAGGTATTATGGAAGAAGTATTCCTGGCGAAGAGCGTAGCATGTGTAAAGGCTCTGAGGCAGATACAAGTCTAGAATTTTCAGGAATTGAAAGAAGATGGTATGATTAGAACATAGGGAGTACTAGCATGTTTTGAGGTGGGTTTGGAGCCATAGCAGCGTTGAGGTCATGGAGGATCTTGTAGGCAATGGTAGAGAATTTGACTAATTTTGCATGCAGTGAAAAGCAATTCGGTATTTTAAACAGGCAGTGACAAAAGCTGGTGCATGTTTGAACAGATCATGCCTGTGGTTTTTTTGTGAATGGATTTGAGAGGGGCATGACTGGAAATGGGAACACAAGTTTGCAGGTTGTTGTGGTATTGCAGACGAGAGCAGATGGAAGTCTCGACTGAGGTGACGGAAGTGAAATGTATTTCAAAGTATAGTAGAATGAATTTGCGAATAGATGTGATATGGGGGCTCCTGGCTTGAGTACCATGGTGGATGGAGGACATTCTAACTGAGATGGAGAAGATAAAGTTGTTGAGACATAATTTTTACAAAGAGATTGAGAATTAGTTTTGTGTATTGAAGTCTCAGACATCTGTGAGTTATCCAAGTAGAGCTGTCAAATTGGAAGCTGGATGTGTATATAAGCCTGAAATTCAAGGGAAAAGCCTGGACCAGAGATATAAATGTGGAAATCAGTAGCACACTTACGGTACTTAAAGCAAAACTATTTGTGATACACCTGCAGGATATGTGTAGAGCAAGAATACAACCCAAGATGAAGTTTCCTGGGGAATTGTCACAGTGAGATGTCGGGTAGAGGGGGATCAGTAGCCATGAGAACAGAGAAAGAGTGGTCCACCGGGGTGGAAGACACCAGGTGTGTGAAGTAGGCAGCAGTCCAGAGAGCAGGGTGCGAGAGCAGGGTGCCAGAGCAGGAGGGAGATGGCAACTGTGTTAGACGATACTGAAGGACTGAGTGTGATAAGGACAGAGGAGTGTCTGTTAGACTGGCCAATGTGGAAATCACTGATAACCTTGATAAGACAGAGGTACATCTAGGTCGCATAGTAGATTGCAGTGGGTTAAGGAGTGACAATAACATGGGGAAGTGCAGAGGGCCTTTGTATGTAGACAACTTTTTCAAGAAATCTGGTTAAGATGAGGGGAGATAAATGGGGCAGAAACTGGCAGGGACTATCTGGTCAATGGAGATATTGTGTGTGTATGGTTGTGTGTGGGGGTGTGCATGTGCACACACATATGTAATACATGTAAGATGGGAGATCCTAAAACATGTTTGTTTACTGAAGATATAAGTAAGCAGATGGAAAGACATAGATGATGCAGAAGAGATGTAGGTAACTGAAAGAACAAAGTTCTTGAAAAGCTCAGAAAGAATGTGAACTTGACCTTCACGATTAGGAACGGTAAGCAGGTATGGGAGGAAGACAGGTGTCACTGGTAGGAAGATGATGTTCTTACTTGGTGGTTGCTATTCTTCAATGCATTATTTAAAAAATCACCAACTGGGTATGAGGGTAAAATAGCGTTAGTGGGAGGTTTGAGGAAAGAGGAGAAGAAAGGAAACTTGTTTCAGGGAAACTGCAGTGAGACTAACAAAGAATCATAGCATTTTCCAGGAGTATTGAATACAAATTTCAAGTGTGAGAATGAATTTAAAGAGAGAGTGGTTTTACTTCAGGAGTGTGATTTTTCTTCAGCAGCGGTCAGGAGCTTTAGTAGGAGGTAGGAACAGAGAAGAAAAATGGCGTAGGTTGTCCCAAGTTTCAGCCTTACCAGGAGTATAAAATGCAGAGACTCAAGGAAAGGTTGTTAAAAGCTTTTGCCAGACAGTGATTGAAGTACCGAGAAATGTGAGCTGAGCAAGGGGGACAAATGGCAGTGATCCAGTGGGGTTGTCAGTGTCCTGCAGACCTCGATGGGCTGCGGGCTTGTACTGGGCAGTACCTGAATAAAGGGTGGTGGTTGGAGAGAAGGAAGTTTGAGATTTTAGCAATGGGGCAGTGTGGAGAGAAAACAGGCATGAAAGGAAATGAGTGGTTAAACAACAGTGAAAGGAAAAATTGTTATGGATGAAGAGTTCAAAGTGGCCAGGATATTAAATAATCTGTTTATGAAAATGTTGAGATTGAGGCCCCTACAGGGCAGGAGCAGATTCTTCAGTGGAGTGGGAGGAGTGATGAGAAAGTTGATGGATAATGGCAAGAGGAGAGGTTGTCAGTGGCATCTGGATGGTATGTATCTCGAGGGAATAGGAGGATATATGCCTGTGTGTGTGTGTACATGTATACGTATGTGCATGTGTGTATATAGAAATAGTGAAATAGTCTGGAAATTGCAATGGACAACAGGCAAGAATTTTATGCTAGCCCTGTCCCTGAAGTATGGGGACAAAGTTCCTCTAGAGACAGCTGGGGAAAAGATATTAAGCTGATTAGCTAAAGAAAGAATGTAATAATCAGAACAATTTTTATAGCAACATATGCAGAATAAAGGAGAATCATACCAGCAAATATTGACCGTGCACATGCAGATACTCTTCAGCGGCTGACCTGTCTGATTTCCTCTGTGTAAAGTACCCATAAGATTCTCAGAACCTGGTGCCATTAAACATTTGAATTAGATGACTAACATCCCTTTAGCTGACTCCATGCTTACCAAAGTACTTATTATAATTTGACTTCCTAGGGAATTGTCAACAAGGAGAAGATGTATAGGGTAGAGGCTTACAAGTGTTGTTCCAGAGGACATTAGCATTCTGCTAGTAAAATGTCTCTTGTGAACGTGTCTATGTAGTCACATGGTCAACGCAGAGAGGCTAAGAGCTACAGAACTTCAATCTGAAGTGTGACAACTTTATCATTTTTGTACATAGTTTTCCTGGAAAAATCCTTGCCTCATTCAGCACCTTTCTTTTAAACTTCAGTAGGGATTATATTATTTACTGGCATTAAAGAGGCAAGTAAAACTCATTCATTTAGGCCAACAATAAACTGTGTGTGTTCTACATTTTACACAAGAGGCATGGAGAATGATCAGTTATGATCATCAACAGTCTTACTGAAACATTATTTTATCTCCCTCAATACTTTCACCCTTTATCTTATAGTGGCGAAACTTCTGCTGTTCAGTTCTTACAGAAATAAAATGAGTAAACACCATGGAGAAAGAGGGCAGATCCATATTAGTTTGGGATTAAGCGAACTTCAGGCTCGTGTCAGAGTTCTCAGCAACATTTCACTTGATGGTTTAAAAAATTACCTAGCCAATAGCTGTATAATTACTTTAAAAATAGAGAAGGGGTAAAAAGGTTGGCAGAGTATAAGAATATAGTTCTTAAAGCTATAAAAAAATCCTTGTATGATCTAAGGACTGGCCATCATCCCTTCACTCCCATCATTCAGAAGCTTTTTGTCCCTAAATATTCAAGGAAATGTCATCTTGCAGTATTTTAAACAGAGTACATAGTGACCATCCAGAAGAAGAAACTGTAGATTTCTGTCTTAGATGGGATTCTTTTGATATTTCCTTCCATAACTTCTCTTAATAAGTTGTTAGGATAATCACATTTTAAAAGGCTTCTTCATAAAGTTTCCTGTCAAAGGGATAGAAAAAACTAATTGTGGGTCCTAGACCAAAAAAGAAAGTCGCAGTATAAATCTATTATAGCAGCTGTAGTCTGTTGTGTGTGTGCTGGGGGAAAGGGTAGAGGGGAGATAAATATCTTTTTGTTTTTGTAGTGTTCCCTTGCAAAATGGAGCTCAGAAGCACTGTCAGATCACAAAAGTAAAACACATACATTTATTCTAGGAATGTTTATTGAGCATATAATGTGAACAAGACACTATAGTGATGTTGGGCCTACAACAACACAGATAACCGACTTTGGAAAACTCTACCCTCTTGGAAAATCATATTCTGGTGAATGACGCTGGCTCTCAACCTCACTACACCAATGAGTGGGTATCCAACCTTTCCTGGAAGTTTCCCATACAGTGCTGTGAAACTCATGGGAATTAAAGGCTTTCTGCTTTCTTGGGTTAAACACAAACTGACTGTGTACTTTGTCTTTCTAGTTGACTTAAATGAAATAAGAAGTGACTTTCAGGTTTACAGGATAATACAACTTGTGACTAATGAGCAGAAGGGGGTGATGGTATTATTTACTATAGAAAAAGAAGCATATCTGGAGAGTAATACGATTAGATCTATTAAGGTAGCACGCAAGTAAACAGAAAGCATCTGTCAAATATGATTGAATTCTTTTCCCTATCGTGATAACATTGTCTTCTGTTTTATTGAACCTTCCATTTCATTTTCTGAGAAAACAAGTCTTTTCTCTCTCTTTCTCGTGAGCTTGCAGACAAATTCCCAAACATACATAGGCATTGTCTCTCTGTCTATTTCTCTGTCTCTTATACACACGCACGCACACACACACGCTTTCTGTTTTCTGTTCCAGGGTAGCTACTTCAGTGATTCATCTCAAAGCTGCTATCTGGAAACAAAGCCCATTTTTTCTTGTTCTCATCAATCACCTTAAACTTCTCTCTGAAGATAACTCAGAAGGTTCAGTGGAGTCATTTTCCTGGTTGCTGAAAATTCCATCACTGCATTTTAACAGCAGGATTCTTAAGCTGACAGCTTTGCTCCTGTGATAACATGGGGACCGACTTCCTCTTTTTCCCCTTACTCACATGGTGAGGGTAACACATTAGGAAATGAGGGAGGATATTACTTCCACACTGTCTCATTGACATTGTTTATAGATTCTGCATCAACACCCAAGATCCTCTATGATAATGAAGAAGGTAATTAGTCTATAATTAGAAGTTAATAACAAATCTATAAAAGAAATTTTAGGATATTGATAGACTTTTCTTTCAGTGACATTTCTATGCATAGCTAATTAATTGCTGCTCTTGAATTGTGTCACCGGAAATATATTCTTCTGATCTCTAGCAATTTCTCACCTAGAAACACTTAAAAAAAATTAAGACTAATTTCTAGGTGTTGCCAGTGCAGCTGAGCTGTGCTGTAGAGGAAGAAAAGACAAACCATACAGGACACAGTTAATGCAGTTGCTCGCAAATTACCACAATGTAACTGATGCACCACTGGGATCTACTTTTTGAGTGACAGGACATACTCACTCATCCTTCCTCCAAAGGCATTTCCACCCCAGATCCTTCGGAAGGTCAGTGAACTGGAAACAGCTCAGATTTCACTGCAAAAATGTGAATTGTGATATGTAACACACAAGATTAACAATGAGAATAAAAAAAAAAAAACAGGAAGCAGGACAGATCTTTTTTACTAAGTATATATATGTAAATAAATAATGTCTTATAATATATATGACTGCAAGATTGTACTAAGGCTTGATACATGGTAATTCAATAGAATTTTCATAGAAAAGAATGTAAGGATTGCTATGGAATTACACTGATATTATATTCACTAATACCAAATGCATTAGTTACGGTTAATACTATTACCATTACTGGCTAAACAGGGTTGCTCCCACCTCCAATAATCTGCTGAGCTGGTTTCATAGAGACTTTCTATCAAGCAAGAATAATAAGTGAAATGCTTCCTGAGGCTCCGACTAGAGAGAAAGATAATGGTGTCAGGGATTGTGAATTAAGCTTGAAGCAATGTTCATTTCCTTCCTTATGTTCCAGCTCAAATAACACAGCCATAGGCAAATATGTCAGATGATTTTATTACACAGCAATTCCTGAGCAAATGATGAAGGGTCATCTATATAGTTAGATTGTGGTTGTCAGTCCCTGACTCAGATTTAGCTCCGTCCATCCATGGGCTGCCTGCCTCTCCCTGCTATCAGTGGGAAGCCATTTGGACACTGTATTGTGTTTCTCATGCTGTTAAAAGTAAGGACTCAGGAAAGGTCCACCACTCACCTCTGAGCTGATGCTTCAGAGCTGCACCTCAGTGCTGGTGCTAATATTCTGTAGTCCTACCACTGCACCTACAGTCCTTCACTGTCCCCAGGGAAAAGACAAGCTGTTTTTCTGATGCTTACATATCCCAAGAACCTGAGATTTCTGGCAGTGCATGATAGTGTTATTTACTCACATTAAGTACGGGTGGAGCATTTCTAATCCAAATTGCAGAAATCCAAAATGCTCCAAAATCTGAAACTTTTTGAGCACTAACAGTGCCACAAATGGAATATTCCACACCTAACCTCATGTGATGGGTTGTAGTCTAAACACAATCAAAGCTATTTCATACACAAAATTATTAAGAATATTATATAAAACTATTTCCTATTTATGCACATGAGTTATATATGAAACATAAATGGATTTTATGTTTAAACTTGGGTCCCATCCCCAAGATATTTAATTACACATACACAAATATTCCAAAATCCAAACGATCCAAAATCTAAAACACTTCTGTTCCCAAACATTTCTGTTAAGGGATACTCAACTTGTATAAAGAAGCTGAGGCTTGGAAAGGTTTGGTAACATATAATAGCAAGTAGATGGCAAAGTTGAGAGTCAAATTCAGGCTGAACTAAATAGTCACACCTTAACCATCAGGTAATGTTTCCTCCTGTATTCCTGAAACTGTTGCCTAGACCACTGATTCTCATGTCTGACTGTATATCAGAAACTTCAAGAAGTTTATTAAAAATAGAGATTCCTGAACATTCTTCCCTCGGATATTTTGCTTTAGTAAATCTAGAGCAAAGCCCTAGAATCTCGTCTATTTTTAAGTGGCTCCAGGTGATTCTGATGGATATCCAAGATCATCAAGTCCTAATCTTGATCAGTTCAATAAGCAGAAAACTCGAATTGGTTTGCTTATTGTTTCTTTCAGCAAATTTTTGTTCAATGTTTACTACACACTAGGTGATATTGTTTGGCTCTGTGTCGCCACCCATATCTTATCTCAAATGATAATCCCCACATGTGAGGGGAGAAGCCCGATTGCATCATGGGGCACCTGTTCCCCTTGCTGTTCTCATGATAGAGTTCTCATGAGATCTGATGGTTTAAAAGTGGGGCACTTCCCCTTTTGCTCTTTTTCCTGCTGTCCTGCTGCCATGTAAGACATGCCTTATTTCCACTTCCTCTTCTGCCATGATTGTAAGTTTCCTGAGGCTTCTCCAGGCAGGCAGGACCGTGAGTCAGTTAAACCTCTTTTCTTCACAAATTACCCAATCTCAGGCTGTTTTTTTTTATAGAAGTGTGAAAGCAGACAAATACAGAAAATTGGCTCCGAGAGAAGTGGGACATTGCTATAAAGATACCCGAAAATGTGTAAGAGACTTTGGAATTGAGAAAAGGCAGTGGTTGAAACAGTTTGGAAGGCCCAAAAGACAGAAAGATGTGGGAAAGTTTGGAAGCTCCTAGAGACTTGTTAACTGTTTTTCACCAAAATGCTGATAGTGATACGGACAACGAAGTCCAGGCTAAGGTGGTCTCAGATGGAGATGAGGAACTTGTTGGGAACTGGAAGAAAGGTCACTCTTGCTATGCTTTAGCAAAGAGATTGGTGGCATTTTGCCCCTGCCCTAGAGATATGTGAAACGGAAGATGAGAGATGATTTAGGATATCTGGCAGAAGACATTTCTAAACAGCAAAGCATTGAAGATGTGACCTGGCTTTTTCTAAAAGTGTACACTTACATGCACGAAGAAAGAGATGGTCTGAAATTGGAACTTATGTTTAAAAAGGAAGCAGAGCATGAAAGTTTGGAAAATTTGCAGCCTGATCATGCAGTGGAAAAGAAAAACCCATTTTCTGGGGAGAAATTCAAGCCAGCAGCAGAAATTTGCACAAGTAATGAGGAGCTGAATGTTAATAGTCAAGACAATGGGAGAAATGTCTCCAGGGCATGTCAGAGATCTTCTAGGCAGTCTCTCCCATCACACACCCAGAGGCCTAGGGGAAAAAAGTGGTTCTGTTGGCCAGGCCTATGGCCCTGCTGCTCTGTGCAGCCTCAGCACATGGCACCCTGTGTCCCAGTGATTCCAACTCTAGCATGGCTAAAAGGGGCCAAGGTACAGCTTGGGCTATGGCTTCACAGAGGATGAAAGCCCCAAGGCTTCCACATGGTGTTTGGCCTGTGGGCGTGCAGAAGGCAAGAGCTGAGGTTTTGAAACTCTGCCTAGATTTCAGAGGATTTATGGAAATTCTTGAATGTCCAGGCAGAAGTCTGCTTCAGGGGCAGAGCTGTCATGGAGAATATCTGCTAGGGCAGTGCAGAAGGGAAATGTGAGGTTGGAGCCCCACCACAGAGTCCCCACTGGGGCACTGCCTAGTGGAGCTGTGAGAGGAGAGCCACCATCCTCCAGACCCCAAAATGGTAGATCCACGGACAGCTTGCGCTAGGCACCTGGAAAGGCCATAGGCACTCAGTGCCAGCCTGTGAAAGCAGCTGCAGGGGCTGTTCCCTCCCAAACCACTGGTGGGGACACAGAGCCAAACCGTATCATTCCACCTCTGGTCCCTTCCAAATCTCATGTTCTTCTCACATTGCAAAACACAATCATCCCTTCCTAGCAGTTTCACAAAGTCTTAACTCATTTCAGCATTAACTCAAAAGTCCAAGTCCAAAGTCTTATCTGAGACAAGGCAAGTCCCTTCCACCTATCAGCCTGTAAAATTAAAAGCAAGAGAATGTGAGAAGGATGAGGCCGTGTGTATGGAATTTCAGGTGGGATGGTTAGTGAAGGCTTCTTGATGATGTCACATTTGAGCAAGGAGGCCACCCCTTGAGTCAGTGTGTCCTGGCTATAAGACATGGAGTCAAAGGAGATTTTGGGACTTTAAGATTTAATGGCTGCCCTGCTGGGTTTTCTACTTGCATGGGGCCTATAACTGCTTTGTTTTGGCCAGTTTCTCCCATTGGGAATCAGAGTATTTATCCAACGCCTATACTACCATCGTGTGCGTTTTATCTTAGAAGTAATTAACTTGTGTTTCTTTTTTTTTTTTTTTTTTTGAGATGGAGTCTCACTCTGTCACCAGACTGGAGCGCAGTGGTGTGATCTCAGCTCACTGCAACCCCCACCTCCTGGGTTCAAGTGATTCTCATGACTCAGCCTCCCAAGTAGCTGGGACTGCAGGTGTGTGCCACCATGCCCAGCTAATTTTTGCATTTTTAGTAGAGATGGGGTTTCACCAGGTTGGCCAGGATGGTCTATATCCCTTGTGATCCACCTGCCTTGACATCCCAAAGTGCTGGGATTACAGGCGTGAACCACTGCACCCAGCCACTTGTTTTTAATTTTACAGGCTGATAGGTGGAAGGGACTTGCCTTGTCTCAGATAAGACTTTGGACTTGGACTTTTGAGTTAATGCTGAAATGAGTTAAGACTTTGTGAAACTGCTGGGAAGGGATGATTGTGTTTTGCAATGTGAGAAGAACATGAGATTTGGGAGGGGCCAGAGGTGGAATGATACGCTTCGGCTCTGTGTCCCCACCTAACTTTCATCTCAGATTGTAATCCCCAGGGGAGGGGGTCTGGTGGGAAGCGATTAGATCATGGGGGAGACCTTCCGCCTTGCTGTTCTTGTCATAGAGTTCTCATCAGATCTGATGGTTTAAAAATGTGGCCTTTCCCCCTTCACTCGTTTTCTCTCCTGCCACCAGGTAAGACATGCCTTGCTTCCCCTTCACCTTCCACCATGATTATAAGTTTCCTGAGGCCTTCTTAGCCATGTGAAACTGTGAGTCAACTAACCCACTTTTTTCATAAATAACCCAGTTTCAGTTAGTTTTTTTTATAGCAGTGTGAAAATGGTCTAATATACCATGTATAGTTCTAGGTGCTTGAGTGACAACTGGAAATAAAAAAAATTCCTACTCTCCTGAAACTTATGCTCTAGTTGGAGGAGTCAGACAGTGAAAAAACTGGTGATACATGCTATGCAGAAACACAAAACATGGGGAATGGAGAATGATGAGGCAGTGTGTATGGTGGGATGGTTAGTGAAGGCTTTTTGATGATGTCACATTTGAGCAAAAGTCTGGATAAAGTGAGAGAGCCACTCACAGGGTACATGAGCAGATGTCCAGAGAGAACCTCAAGGCCAACCATCCTGAGGTGAGGGCACACTTGTTATCTATGGGTGATATTAACAATGTGAGTTAATCCAGTGAGCAAGACTGGAGGAGAAATGATGAGAAATTAATCTGGAGAGGAGAAAGAATGCCTTCTCTGATTGAAGAAGTCAGCAGATTCAAAGACAGATTCCAAAAAGGTTGCTACAAAAACCCCTTCTGGAAGTGGAACAAGGCTGTTCTATTTTTTTTTCTCCAGCTGTTGTGGTGACTAAGATGACAATGCAATCTGCCCTTTTTCTGCAAGTAGGCATCCTGAAGTGTGGAATTCCAGAGCCCACAGGCTCCTCTATGCCTGTTTGGACTGCAAGAGAGAATGAGCTCAGCAGTAATGACAAAGGACCACCCTTTGGAATCATAGATGTTTATTGCCAAACTAAAGATTCCGAGGGTGCTTGAAATACCATTTGAGTCTAGGTAGTGCTGAGAATCTTTGAGGCTTCTCCGCAGCAGTGAAAGAACATCCACAGAGCAGTTCACAGATAGATCCTGGGGGATGCTGCTTCTTCCTCGGGGCAGGCTCTGTAGCTGCATGCAACCAGTCAGCGTCTTCTGTCAGCTAGGACCCACCACGTGCAAGTTCAGTGCTTCCACGTGGCATCTCCTTGGGGGGTACCCATAGTGAGCTTGATGCTTTAAATTTCCACTCAAATTCTTTCAGACACCTTTGGGACTTTAATCACCACATATTACTAGAAGGATTTTGTAAAGTGTGCTTCCTCAAAACATTACAGGTTGAGACCAAAAATAAACAGATTATTTTAGTCCATGCTTACTCAAGGCTACGGTAGGTACATAGGCAGCTTCTCAGAGGTGCTCTCAGAATTTAAGGGAGTTTCAGGAAAAGTCAGGCTTTAAGAGTGGAATAGCATGCATGAGAGTGCATGTTTTACTCACAGAAGCGCCTCACCCTCAGACAGTTTCTATCTGTTTTGCTGAGGAGACTCTACAGATTAGGGTGGCCAACACCTTGTCCTGGGTCTAAGTTGGAATTTCAGAAGGAGTTAACCTAAATACTCACATTACTGTCTGCCTGCTTGAAGAGGCAATGCTATGGTATCTACAGGGTGGTGGAATTCATGAAAGCTAGAAAAAGGGAAGAGGACAGGAAGAGTAAGTCTCTGCATATCCAGTCTTGTCCAGAGAAAAGCAATCTAGCTAATTTGCATGAGTGATCGCTTATTCCTGACCCATCTAGAATGGAAATGAGTGTGTCCAGCCTTTAAGTCTTGAAAAGACTTAAAAATATCCCACTCCCTTGACTCTGGCTCTCAGCCAAGCATGAAACAGCCTCACAGAAGTTAGATATCACTGAGAATGCACTGAGCAGTTAGCCTAGGTATTTCAGACTTCTTGAGAGGTTTTTTATTTTTAATTTTTGTGTGTACATAATGGATGTGTATATTTATGGGGTACATGAGATACTTTGATATAGGCATGAAGTACATAATAATCACATCATGGAAAAGGGGATATCCATCTTCTCAAGCATTCATCTTTTGTGTTAAAAACAATCCAGTTATAATCTTTTAGTTATTTAAAAATGTACTATTAAGTTATAATTGACTATTGACACCATGTCGTGTGATCAAATACTAGATCTTATTCATTCTGTTTTTTTTTTGTACTCATTAACTATCCCCGGTCTCACCCACTTCCCCACTGCCTTCCCAGCCTCTGGTAGCGATCCTTTTATGTGCTCTCTCCATCAGCTCAATTGTTTTGATTTTTAGCTTCCAGAAATAAGTGAGAAAATGCAAAGTTGTCTTTCTGTGCCTGTCTTATTTCACTTAACATAATGACCTCCAGTTCCATCCATGTTGCTGCAGATGGCATGATCTTACTTTTTTTTTATGGCTGAAAGTATGCCCTTGTGTAGATGTACCACATTTTCTTCATCCATTCATCTGTTGTCAGACACTTAGGTTGCTTCCAAATCTTGGCTATTGTGAATAGTGCCGCAATAAACACGGGAGTGTGGATATCTCTTCAATATACAGATTTCCTTTCTTTTGGAATATATACCCAGCAGTAGGATTCCTGGACTGTATGGTAGCTCTATTTTTAGTTTTTTGAGGAATCTTCAAACTGTTCTCCATAGTGGTTCTATTAATTTATATTTTGATCAACAGTGTACAAGGGTAGTTCCCTTTACTCCATGTTCTCTCCAGTATTTTTTTTTTTTCTAGACAGAGTTTTGCTCTTGTTGCCCAGGCTGGAGTGCAACGGTGCAACCTCGTCTCACTGCAACCTACGCCTCCCAGGTTTAAGTGATCTTCTTCCATCAGCCTCTCAAGTAGCTGGGATTACAGGCTTGCAACACCATGCCTGGCTAATTTTGCATTTTTAGTAGAGCCAGGGTTTCACCATGTTCTTCAGTCTGCCTGGTCTTAAACTCCTGACCTCGGGTGATCCACCGCCTTGGCCTCCCAAAGTGCTGGGATTACAGGCATGAGCCACTATGTCCAGCCTCTCTCCAGTATTTGTTACTGTCTGTCTTTGGAATAAAAGCCGCTTTAACTGGGACAAGATGAACCTATTGTAGTTTTGATTTGCATTTCTCTGATGATGTTGAGCACATTTTCATATGCCTGTTTGCCATTTGTATGTCTTCTTTTGAAAAATATCTATTAAAAACTTTTGCCCAATTTTTTCCTTAAATATGCTCCCATCCAATCTTTTGCCCATTTTAAAATCAGATGATTTGACTTTTTTTCTCAGAGAGTTGTTTGAGCTTCTTATATATCCTGCCTATTAATCCTTTGGCAGATGGGTAGTTTGCAAATATTTTCTCTCACTCTGTGGGTTGTTTCTTCACTTTGTTGATTACTTCCTTTGCTGTGCAGAAGCTTCTTAACTTGTGGTAATCTCATTTGTGCGTTTTTGCTTTCAATGCCTGTGCTTGTACAGTATTACTTAAGGAATTTTTGTCTAAATCAGTGTCTTAGAGAGTTTCCCCAGTGTTTTATTCTAGTAGTTTCATAGTTTGAGGTCTTAGATTTAAGTTTTTAATAGATTTTTATTTGATTTTTGTATATGGTGAGAGATAAGGATCAAGTTTCATTATTCTGCATATGGACATATAGTTTTCCCAGCACCACTTATTGAAGAGACTGTCTTTTCCTTAAGGTATGTTTTTCACACCTTTGTTGAAAAGAAGTTCACTGTAGACATATGGATTTGTTTCTGGGTTCTCTATTCTGTTGTTCTATGTGTCTGTTTTTATGCTGGTACCATGCTGTTTTGGTTACTATAGCTCTGTAGTATAAATTGAAGAAAGGTAATGTGATTCCTCCAGTTTTCTTCATTTTGCCCAGGATAGCTTTGGTTATTCCAGGTCTTTTATGATTCCATATACATTTGAGGATTATGTTTTCTTTTTCTGTGAAAAATATCATTGGTATTTTGATAGGTATTGCATTGAGCCTGTAGATTGCTCTGCATAGTGTGGACATTTTAACAATATTAATTCTTCCAAACCATGAATATGGAATATCTTTCCATTTTTTGATATCCTCTTCAATGTCTTTCATCAGTGCTCTATAGTTTTCATCGTAGAGATCTTTCACTTCTTTGGTTAATTCCTAGGTATTTAATTTCATTTGTGGCTATTGTAAATGAGATTACTTTTTAAATTTCTTTGTCAGATTCTTCTCTGTTGGCATATAGAAATGCTAGTTATTTTTGTGTGTTGATTTTGTGTACTGCAACTTTACTGAACTTCTAATAGTTTCTCTAGATTTCATTTTCTCTAGATTTTCTGATTTATTGGCACACAGTAGCTCATAGTAGCAACTAATGATTCTTTGAATTTCTGCAGTATTAGTTGTTGTGTCTCATTTTCATCTCTGTTATTATTTATTTAGGTCTTCTTTCTTATTGTCTTAGTCTGCCTAAAGATTTGCCGATTTTTTTTTATCTTTTCATAAAACCAAGTTTTCATTTCATTTTTCTTTTCTGTTATTTTCTTCATTTCAGTTTCATTTATTTCTGCTCTGATTTTTTTTTTCTTTACTAATCTTGGGTTTGGTTTGCTCTGCTTTTATAGTTCTTTAAGATGCATCATTAGATTATTTATTTGAAATTTTTCTTCATTGATGTGGGCACATACAGCCACATATTTCCCTCTTAGTACTGCTTTTGCTATATCCATAGGTTGTGGTATGTTGTGTTTCCTTTATCTTTTGTTTCAAGAATTTTTTAAGTTTTCTTCTTAATTTCTTCATTGACCACTGTTTATTCAGGAGCATGTTGTTTAATTTTTATGTGTTTGTATAGTTTCTAAAATTTCTCTTGTTAGGGATTTCTAGTTTTATTCCATTGTGGTCAGAGAAGATTCTTGATATTATTTCAGTTTTTGTGAATGTTTTAAGACTTGTTTTGTGACCTAACATATGGCCTATCCTTGAGATGATCCACATGCTGAGGAGAAAATGTGTACACTGTAGCCATTGGACAAAATATACTTTAAATATCTTTCAGGTCCATTTGTTCCACAGGGAAGATTAAATCCAATGTTCCTTTGTTGATTTTCTGTCTGGAAGATTTGTCCAATACTGAAAGTGGGATGCTGTAGTCTTCAGCTATTATTGTATTGTCTTTCTCTTTAACTCTAATAATATTTGTTTTATATATCTGGGTATGCCACTCTTGGGTACATATATATTTACAATTGTTATATCCTCTTGCTAAATTGACCCATTTACATTATATAATTAGGCTTTTCATCTGTTTTTACAGTTTTTATCTTGAAATCTATTTTCTTTTATGTTAAGTATAGCTACCCCTGCTTTTTTGTGTTTTCCATTAGCATGGAATAGTTTTTCTATCCCTTTGTTTTCACTTTATGTGTGTTTTTATACGTGAAATGTGTTTCTTATAGGCAACAGATCGTTGGCTACTGCTTTTTCTTTTATCAATTCAGCCACTCTGTTTTTTGATTAGAGAGTTTAGTTCATTTACACTTATAGTTACTATTAATAAGTCAGGACTTACTCCTGCCATTTTGTTATTTGTTTTCTGGTTGTTTTGTGGTCATCTCTTCCTTCTTTACTTCCTTGCTGTCTTCCATTTAGTGAAGATGATTTTTTTTCTGGTGGTATAGTTTAATTTCTTGCTTTGTGTATGCATCTCTGTGTTTGTGTGTGTATCCACTGAATGTTTTTCAATTGAAGCTGACAACTTAACACTTATTTGTTTGCAAAACAAAGAAGCAAAAATGAAATTAATAAAAACTCTACACTTTAATTTCATTCTTCCACTTTTTAACTTTTAGTTGTTTCTCTTTATGACCTATTGTACTGTCTGTTGTGAAAAGTTGTTATAGTTATTTTTGATTGGTTCATTGTGTAATCTTTCTACTTAGGATAAGAGTAATTTACACACCACAATTACAATGTTATAATATTCTATGTGCTATTACCAGTGATTTTTGTAACTTCAGTTAATTTTTTATTGCTCATGTATGTTCTTTTCTTTCAGATTGAAGAACTCCTTAGCATTTATTGTAGGATAGATCTAGTGTTGATGAAATCCCTCAGCTTTTGTTTGTCTGAGAAGGTCTTTATTTCTCCTTCATGCTTGAAGGATATATTCACTGTATATGCTATTCTAGGGTAAAAGTTTTTTCTTTTAGCACTTTAAATATATCATGCCACTCTCTCCTGGCCTGTAAGGTTTCCACTGAAAAGTCTGCTGCAAGATGTGTTAAAGCAGCATTTTATGTTATTTGTTTCTTTTCCCTTTCTGCTTTTAGAATCCTTTCTTTATCTTTGACCTTAGGGAGTTTGATTATTAAAAGACTTCAGGTAGTCTTCTTTGGGTTAAATCTGCTTGGTGTTCCATAACCTTCTTGTATTTGGATATTGATATCTTTATCTAGGTGTGGGGAGTTATATTATTCCTTTGAAAAAATATTCTACTCCTATCTCTTTACCACCTTTTTAAGGTCAATAAGTCTTAGATTTGCCTTTTTGAGGCTGGATCTTGTAGGCACGCTTGTTTTTTATTCTTTATTCCTTTTTCTCCTCCGAGTGTGTATTTTCAAATAGCCCTTCTTCAAGCTCACAAATTCTTTCTTCTGCTTTATCAATTCTGCTATTAAGAGAATCCAATGCATTCTTCATTGTTGATTGCATTTTTCAACTCTAGAATTTTTGCTTGATTATTTTAAATTGTTTCAATCTCTTGGTTGAATTTATCTAATAGAATTCTGAATTCTTTCTCTGTGTTATCTTGAATTTCTTTGAGTTTCCTCATAATAACTATTTTGAATTCTCTGTCTGAAAGCACATTTCTCTGTTTCTTCAGGACTGGTCCTTGGTGCCGCATTTAGTTCATCTGATGAGGTCACACTTTCTTGGATGGTCTTAATGATTGCCAATGTTTGTCAGTGAAGTCTTAGGCATTTGTTGTAGTCTTTGCAGTCTGGGCTTATTTGTGCCCATCCTTCTCAGGAAGGCTTTCCAGATATTTGAAGCAACTTTGGTCCCAAGACCAAGAACGCTGTGCTCTTGCAGACTCATAGAGGTACCACCTTGGTAGTCTTGGACAAGATCTGGAAGAACTCTCTGGATTACCAGGCAGAGGCTCTTGTTCTTTTCTTTTACTTTCTCCCACCAAAATGGAGTCATTCTCGCAGTGTTGAGCTGCCTGTAACTGGGGATGAGGGGACATGATCACCCCTGTGGTCACTACTATTAGGACTTTGCCGGTTGAGACCTGAAGCCAGTACAGTACTGGGTCTTGCCCAAGGCCCGCTGTAACTAATACCTGGGTATAACCTATGTTCCTGCAAGGCCCTAGGTCTCTATAATCAGCAGGTGACAAAGCCAGCCGGTTTTTTGTCCCTCCTTTCAGGGCAATGTGTTCCCTCAGGCCCTTGGTGGGTCCAGAAATGCTATCTAAGAGCCAGGGATTGGAGTAAAAAGCCTCAGAAATGCACCTGATGTTCTATTCTATTGAATCTAAGCTGACACTCAAACCACAAGGCAAAGTCCTTCCTGCTCTTTCCTCCCCTTTCTACAGGTAGAGGGACCTTTCCCTGTTGGTATCACCACCACCAGCCCATGAAGCGTTCTGCCAGGCCACCGACAATGCTGACTTAAAGTCCAAAGGCTCTCCAGTCAGCTTGTGGTGAATGCTGTCAGGACTGGGACTCACTCTTCATGGGAGTGGGCTCCCCTCCAATCCAGGGCAGGTTCAGAAATGCTGTCCAAGAGCCCTGGCCTGGACGTGGGAATTCCAAGAGTCCACTTGGTGCTTTACCCTATGTGGTTGAGCTGGTACCTTAGATGTAAGAAAAAGTCCCCTTTACTTTCCCTCTGCTTTTCTCAAACAAAAGGAATCTTTCACCACAGGCACCATAGCTGGGAATGTGCTGGGTCACAACTGAAGCCAGCATATCTCAGAGCCCAAGGCCCACAGTGTACTACCTGGATATTGCTGTTGGTTATTTAGGACCGAAGGATTCTTTAGATAGCAGGTGATCAATTCTGCCAGGACCGAGTCCTTCCGTTCAAGGCAGCAGGTTCTCTTTTGAACAAGGGTATGTCTATAAATCTCCTTGAGCTAAGGCCTAGAATAGGGGCTTCATACCTTTGCCTGGTGCCCTATTCTACCATGTCTGAGCTGGTTTCCAAGATGCAAGGCAAAGTCCTCTTTGCTCTTTTCTCTCCTCTCCTCAAGCAGAAGAAAGGGGTCACTTTCACTGCTGTGGGCTGCACTGACTGGGACGGGGGAGGGATGCTGCAAGTACTCCTTTTGTCACTGCATCTGGTATCTCATCAGGTCATGTGCCCCCACCCAAGTCTACCAGCTCTAAGCTCAGACCAGCACTAGGACTTGCCCAAGAATTTCAGTTCTTGTGTCCTAGACCACATGTCAAGTTTACCTAAGACCCCAGATCACTTTGGCCAGCAGAGAAACTTAAGTACCACCTGCTGGGATGGGCAATTCCCCTCTGGTTAGATCTGATTCAAATGCTTCTTCTATGCAAAGGCACTGGCTAAGCCCAGCCGTGCTTTGCTATCTTCTGTGACAGGGCAGCTCTGAGTTCAATGTAATGTCCCCTAGGCAGTGGCTGCATTCTCCCTCCCCAAAGTGCACAGACTACACTGCTGCTGCTGGGGAGTAGAGGAGAAGAGGTAATGTCAATGATTCAAGACCATGTCTCCTGGCCTCTTCAGTGCTTCTTTCAGCAATGTAAAGTTAAAGCCAGGTACTGTGATTGCTTGCCTGATTTTTGATTCTCGTGAAAGGGCTTTGTTGTGTGTAGTAGTTAAAATTTGGTGTTACTGCAGTGGGGGACAGATAGCGTATGCTTCTATTCAGCCATCTTGCCCTGCCCTCCTGAGAGGTTTTTTCTTTTTTTAAAACTATTAATTTCTTGTTGTGAATTAATGAGTCTGATTAATATGGGTTGATCTCAAAAGTCTTGGTCTGATAAAATTGAGCTGCTGTACCCCAAGGAGGTGATTCTCTCAGAGTCTGGTCTGTCTCTTTAATGCCTTTCTTCCAAACTTAATATGGGTGAATAGGTATGACCTACCCCAAGGAAATTTTAGACTCAATTAGATAGATAGGTTGGGGGGGGGGGGGGAGAGAGAGAGAGAAACTTCGTAATGGTGACCTAAAGAAAAAGTCAACCTCACCTTAGAAACTGAAGGGACTACTGATATAGTGAGGGCTAAAACAATTAACTGATTCCTTGATTGCTAATAGCTATCATCTAAAGCATAATAAGCACAAAACATATTTATAAGGGTGGATATACTTTTGCAATATTTATGTCTTTCTGTAATTAAAAATCAGAGCTCCTTTATTGGAAGAGACCTCAAGAGAGCATCTGGTCTAGCTCCAGCCCTGAAGCAGGTAAGGGTAGAGCGGTATATTAGTCTGTTTCCATGCTCCTGATGAAGACATACTCGAGACTGGGTAGTTTATAAAGAAAAAGAGTTTTAATGGACTCACAGCTCCACATGGCTAGGGAGACCTCACAGTCATGGTAGAAGGTGAACGGCATGTCTTACCCGGCAGCAGACAAGAAAGAATAAGAACCAAGTGAAAGGGATTTCCCCTTATAAAACCATAAGCTCTTATTCACTACCATGAAGACAGTATGGGGGAAACCATCCCCATGATTCAATTGTCTCCCACAAGCTCCCTTCCACAATACATGGGAATTATGGGAGCTATAATTGAAGATGAGATTTGGGAGGGGACACAGCCAAACCATATCAAGCTGAAATCATTCTTAGATTTATCTGGTTTAATATCACGGTTTTATCAGTGAGGAAACCAAGATCTTCAGCTGGCAAATGGCTTGTCCATTTCACTACAATAAACTAGTGGCAAAATTGGTGTTAGAATCTAGTTCTCTTGTCATCAAGTAATCCTTTCTCTTACTGCCACCTTATTGTTGCTACCATATCACTCACTTTTACTGGTAAGCCCAGTGAGTAAATAGACTCATCCAGAGAGCTATATGCTGCTTTATTACTCTCAGTAATGTAATCTGAAAGTCTGCTATAGTGCATATTCTATACACTGAACAAAAAAGATTAATAAAGACTCGTGAGATAAAGAAAATGACCACTTTTATTTTTATCTTTAGTTCAATCTTTCTATTTTGCAGTTGATTTCTTTATTTTTTTTTCCCTCTAATAAGTTTACTTGCCAGTCCTATCTTTTGGACAAGTTGTTTCTGCCGTCTCTGTTTTTATAAGTTCTCTCAAATGTTTATTACCCTTTAGTGTAGAATTATTTGTCCCCAGATTCTTTTGCTTATGTATCTAAGCACTTGGGTTATTTTAATGACTTTCCTCTCGGTAAGTCTGTTTGGATTTATGTTAGCTGCATCTCTTTCCCAATTAAACTAAGTCACTCCAAGGTTTCTAAGACCATAAGATCAAACTTATTGATGACTTCAATTCGTAGGAGTCAGTCTTCTCTTATTGCACACAGAGCCTTAGCTCAGTAACAAGGTCCTATTACAAAGGGAAAGCACAAAGTGTTCATTACTGGATATCATTGTGATAGGTTATTATTATCCACTGAGGGAACTGCAAGTGCGAAAGTTTGCTTGGAGTTCTGCCATCGCTACTCTGCCTTAGATAAGCAACTGATTTACTTGGAATCAAAATTTCTGGTACATAGAAGACACAGTAAGTTGCCCACAAGAAACTGAAAATAAGAATGTGCCCTGAGAATTCAATAATAAAGTCAACACGGTGCATAAGGACAAAGATGTTGGAAATCACTTTGAAGATGTGGAGGGATTTCCAGGATGGAGGAAGTATTCTTATTGATAGTGTTAACATATCTGAATAATGAATGAGTCAAAGCAAAGGGACTTATTTAACTGTAAATGTGCAGAGAAGGCAGTGTTCAAAGACAGCAGTAGCTAGGAAGAAGGGCAGGGTGCCTCAGGGAGTAAATGTCAAGTATAAGAGACAATATCCTGAGACCTTCAATAATCCCCAAATATCATAGAATTCTACCAATTTTTTTGTCTGTAAAATAGAGATTAAAAGTATAAACTTCATAAAGCTATGTAAAGTTTAAATGAAATCCTGTATTAAAATGAGAACAAGACCACGTGATCTGAATGATGGGATGATGGGTATAAACCAGTTTCCTCATCTGTAACACAGAGATTAAAAGTGTCAACTTCATAAGCTGTTGTAAAGTTTTGCTTGTTTTGTTTTTTTGAAACAGAGTTTTGCTCTGTCACCAGGTGCCAGGCTGGAGTGCAGTGGCACCATCTTGGCTCACTGCAACCTCCGCCTCCTGGGTTCAAGCAATTCTTCTGCCTCAGCCTCCCGAGTAGCTGGGATTACAGGTGCACACCACTGCACCCAGCTAACTTTTGTATTTTTAGTAGAGAAGGGGTTTCACCATGTTGGCCAGGATGGTCTTGATCTCTTGACCTTGTGATCTGCCAACCTTGGCCTCCCAAAGTGCTGGGGTTACAGGTGTAGCTGTTGTAAAGTTTAAATAAGATCTTGTATTAAAGTATTAAAGTAAGAACAAACCATGTAGTTTCAATAGTGGGATACTGAGTATATGTTCACTCTTCATGTCAGCACTTTTCCATAAGTCAGTTGCAAACCTATGTTATAGTTTTTGCAATTTAAAGTGCACCTGTACTCACATTTACTTAATATTTATCTTGAAAACAACTTACTTTTTTTTTTCACTAAAATAGAGTTAGATGGAAGTAAAGTAATATTGTTACTATAGTTATGCCTATGTCACTTTGATAAATAGAATGTAACTATAAAATTAAACATCATAAAAATTTTTATCTCCATTTCACCTGGAGGCCATTGCCACTCTGGTGGAGTGAAAGATTCTAGAACCTTCCTTGCTACCCAAGGCATGGCTTTTGGATCAGATTAATATCACCTGGAAGCTTATCAGAAATACAAACCGTTGCCCTACTCCCCCTGCCCGGCCCACATCTATTGAATCAGAATGTACATTTTTAAAAAAACCCTCAGGTAATTTGTAAGCTTTGTTCCAAAAATTATCCTTTCCTGCTCCTAGGGCCTAACCCTTTCCACATTAACTTCTTCAAATGTAACCCTCAACTTCTTTCCTCCTTTATCCATGATACCTATTTTGTCTTCAATACTTCTGCTTTGCGTAAGCTGAAATGTTGTATTTATAATTTAAATGCAGGGGTGATTTAAATCTTAAATTGTGTCACTTATGCACACATGGATTTTTATCTTTTACAAGTATTTTGCATACCACAAGTGGTAAACATACTGCATTTGGAAAAACAGTACCTTGCTTCTGTGTCCTGTTCACCATGCCTCCAGTCCTTTGTAGGTCCTTGGGGTCAGTCATAAATTGTCAAGACCAGAACTATTAAGTCTATAAGTACCAAGGAGTATTTGTCATATTCCCATTGGCTGGCCTATTCCTATGCCAGAAAAGAGCTTCTAAAGCTTTTTTAAGTTGATGAAATCTTCTTATATTTACTCTTCTATTATGATTCTTTGCCCCAAAGGAGTTCCAACTAGAAATCTGGTAGAAAATAATTTGCCAGTCATGCTACCTGCATGGCCAGAATATATAAATCCCTATAACTTAATAAAATTGACATCCAGGTCTACACGTAATCACTGGGAACTGGTTAATATTCATCTGGGAACTTAGATATATTACAGGTTTGTTGCCAAATGACATTTTTGAGCCTACAATGCAGGTTTTACTGTGGACCATAGTAAATGAATCAAGAAAATTTTATCTGGTAAAAACCTGCTCTAGAAAGATTGGCAGCCAACATCTCCTGGTGCCACCCTTATCTAAAATGTGCTTTGCATACAAACATAAACACCAAATTGAGTTTATTCCAATATATGCCTATTGAAAATAATAAATAATTCATCAGCTCAGAGTCTCACACAGAAGTATTAACTTTCTTAAATTTTCTGCGCCTAGCCAACCCTAAGGTACTCCGAGGCTTCGACTCACCATGGGGCTGACTATCTAAAAATCCTATACTGGCTCATACCAATTTCAGCCACTTAAAGTCATAGGTCTTCATTAATTCCTGACTTCTAAGCAAGCTTCCTCTATTGGGTGATAAATCTGGGGAGCTGGCAGATCTTAGAAATCTATCTGGGCTGCGCCTATGATAGACAGATACTAAGGAATGTAAATTAGGGTAGAAAAACACTTTGAGGTCAAGAATCAGAGAATCAGGGAACTTGAGAACCAGAAAGGACTCTAGAGATCAGCCAACCTAACTCCTTGGAAAGCTGAGGTACGGAGAAATGAGAATATTGGCTAAAGTCACCAACCTGGTAATTAAGTAGCAGAGGCGGAAGGATAATCAGGCCTGATGGCAGTGCTTTTACTGCAGTAAATTCTTCATCACAGATGGATTGATTGCTATTAAATAAAGCAAGGTGGTTAGAGAAACAAAGGAAGAAAGAGAAAAAGAGGATAAAATTTCTGAACTTGGTTTTCCCTGAAAAAATCTTCAGAGATTGCCCTCACTTTGATAGATAATGTATTGCTCCAGCAATACTCATAGCCTTTCTTTTCCTTTCTCAGCTGCATGTGGTTAAGCTGAAGGCTTTGGACTTTTCTACCATAACCATGGAACTATTTTTCTAATTACAGTACTGCATTCCTTTTCCATTTATCAGATAGGTTCACCATGCATCGTCTGCTTGACACTCACTGATTCCTTTATCAGCATTTAATCTTATGGATGCCTACCTTTTACCATGTCTTACTGTACCATCACAGTGTTTCTTGTGGTTCTATTGACAGTCCTCAGGCGCTTATGTTTCCCACTTCATAACATCCCAGTCCCTGGTAGGATGTGACTAGGGCTTGGAAGAGAGAAGAGCACATAAATGAGAAAAAGAAATCCCTGTAGGTTTTACAGGAAAATTGGAATTTTTTCTAAGATTTTAGTGTTGTATAGGAATAAAGAGTTCATTCCTTCTGCTCATTTTTTTTTAACATGACCTAAAATTTTTTAACATCTAAAACCCACCTTTACAAGGCTTAGATGTATAGATGTTAAAAACCAAAACCCAGTTTCCACTGGGCACAGACTATTCTAAATTCATTTCCATTTAAGGGATTAATAAGGCAAAAAGAAAACATTAAATGCTCTAGAGGAATTTAAATCTTCCTTCTTCTCAGAGGATTTAATACTTAGAGTTCTGTTTCTAAATCTTACAGTGTTCAGTGTAATTCAGGAAATCCAGGACCTATTATGTTTAGCTTTTCCAACCTCAAATGACTCCCATTAGGGCTCTGTGGTCCAAAAGAAGTAGATGAAGCCAACCCGCCTAATGGATTCTATTCTAAAAAACTCTTAATTTATACTTCATCAACTGAAAATAGATTATTTAATTTTTTTAGATGACAGACACATTTTTGAGTCTAGGGGAGAAAGATGTAATCCCTGTGTTATCTCCCATAAAGACTCATCAAAACTCCAGTGGTTAATGTTGCCAAATATATTAATGGAAGAGCCACATCTGGAATATTGGACTCCATGTCATTCTGATCATGGGTCCTTAAGAGAGATCTAATGGCACTGGAAATAGTTTAGAGAAACGGCAAGGAAAAATACCTAAGAAGATGAAAAAATCGAGAAAAAGGGGGCAGGCTGAAAAGAAAATAAAACAAAAATTAATATACGTGCTTCAAAAGATAGCTAAGTGTATTTATGTAAAAAACATGATATGTGCAGAGCACAAATACAGATTTGAAAAAATGTTTCATGTGTCTGCTTGGCATAGGCTCCATGTTGAGTGCTGTGGAGAAAACAGAGATGAGTAAGACAAGATTCATATCACAGGGTTATTTGAATGTTAGCATTTTTATGTTTAGAAAAGTAACTTAAATATCAGTGACGCAAGTAGAACACGGCACATGTCTAAGAGATATGAAGATGAAACATTAGAGTATTTCGGAGGATGGCTGACGTCCATTGGAGGGACCATGGAAGGCATAATGGCTAAAGTTGTATCTCAAAGGGTGAATACAACTGGACAAGCACATGCTAGACGCAAGGACATAAAATATAGTGGAGCTACAGAAAACCAAAGATACAACATCAGTATATTAGTTGAGATAAAGTTTGCTGGTATGACAGATAAATCCCCAAATCAGTGATTTAACAGAATAGAAGTTTAATTCTTATTCCCATAAAGTCCAAAACGGAAACTTTTGTTTAGTTCTATCTGACAAGCAGTGATCGAAGGACCATCTTTTGGCTTCCTCATCTTTAATACCTCCAAGGTCACTGTGCTCACCTACATTAAGCTGGTAAAAGGAAAAAGAGCATGGAAGGAAAAGCTCAGGAGATTTCTGTGGACCAGGCCTGGAAGGTGTACAAATCACTTCTGCTTATAATTTATTAACCAAAATTTAAGCACATGTCCACACTCAAATGCAAGAGATGCTGGAAAACGTAGTCTAGTGAGAACAGAAATGTGTGTACCCAGGAAGAAGAGAAATGAACTTGATGAATGAATATCCAGCCTATTTCTTCCACATGTAGGGAGGTCTATATGGAGAAGTAATTCAATTTAATTGAAATAGAGGATGGGAGATGAGGGAGCATTTGAGATACAACTAAAGAAGTGGGTTGAGAACAGTTTTATTTTTGATTGATTATTTAATTCATTGATTTAACAAAATTTATTTAGCCCTACTACGTGCCAGATACTATCCTAGGTGTTGAGGATTCAATACAGAATATGGTTAGTGGAAAAGACAGTTGTGAGAGCGAGTATTGTAGGCACTAGAATAGAAGTATGTGCCAAATGCCATAAAGCACAAAGGAGAGGCACTAACTGATGGGAGACTTCATGTTGGCACTGAATCAGAATGACAATCTTTATATGAGGAGGGTAGATACTAGGGATATGAAGGAAACATCCCATGTAGGGAAAACATCATAGGAAAACACACGGGTACATGGAAAGACATCATGAAGCCACAAAATTATAAGGAATATGAAAATTTTCACAGGATCCTACTTTATTAGAAACTGGGCCAAACCTACAAGCCTAAAAATGTAAATTCAGGACAAAAAGAAAACAGCAACAACAGGAAATGCTGGCATTTCACAGTGAATCATAAACTTAAAAACTATTTTTTTTCTCTCCTGTTTTACTAATGGTACAAGCAGATGATAGTTACACTTACCAAGGGATTAAAGAGATCAAGGTTGATAAATTCACAATATGTCATTCAGAAAAGTAAGAAGGTTTCAGGGGTATATTTCTGGTTCTTTGCAATAAGGGGTTTGCTCAGAATATATTGTTTTGAGATTGCTGTCAAAGACATGGGCTTTGAAGTCTTATAGATTTGGGTTTTAATCATATATGTAGCCCTTGTCAGTTGTGTAGACTTGGGCAATCTTTCTGTCTTAGTTTTCTTTGCCTGTAAAATTGGGATATGGCCATTATACATTCCAGTTTATCAGTTAGTCTTTGCTGACCATAGTTTAAGGGATTAAAGCTGATTTAATAGCTCATAGTTCTAAGAGCTGACAATTTGGGGTTGAGCTCAGTGAGACAGTTTTTCTGCTGGCTTTATCTGAACTCATGGATGTGACTGCATGCAGCTAAGAGTTAGTTGGGGACTAGTTGGTCTACAATGGCCATATGTCTTGTGATTTTTGCTGGCTGTTTGTTGGTGCTGGTTGTTTGTTAAGGTCATAGGGATGAATATACCAACGTCTCCAGTGGGCTAGTTTGGGCTTATTCATATAGTACCAATCTCAAGATTCCCAGGGGCATCAACATAGGACATGCCCCAGTGATCAAGTTTGTTACAAGCCTTTGCCTGTATCATGTTATTGTTCTACTAGCCAATACAAGGCATGTTGTCCCATTGGCCAAGCCCAGAGTCAGTGTGAGAGTTACCCAAGAGTGTAGATACAGAGAGACAAAACCAAATTGGGACTGCAACAATGTACCATATCCAATCACAGAGTTTTGTAGATCAAATGACATAATGTACATAATATGATGTGTTTACCAAATTTACTGACATGAGTAAACATTCAATAAAATAGAAATGATGAAGATGACACATGGATCACTGTGAATGTTACATATCTAATTTCAATTTATAGTTGAAGTCAGTATCTCACTGGGAATAGGAGATCTGGAGGCTAGTCTAGCTTTGTGGTTATATAATCTTTAATAGGAAACTGGGGCCAGGGAGACTATGGGTTGTTTAGCTACAACAATGTACAAATGGACAACACTCCTTTGCTAACTGCCTTAGTTCACACAGTTCTGAAAGCTGGATAGTCGAAGATCAATGTGCCAGCAGATTTGGTGACTGATGAGGACTCCCTTCATGTATGGTGTCCCTTTGCTGTGTCCACACATGGCAGAAAAGGCAAACATGTACCTTCTGGTCTCTTTTGTAAGGGCACTAATCCCATTCATGAAGGATTTACCCTCATGACCTAATCAGTTCCAGAGGTTCCCAACTCTTAATATTACTGCATTAGTGATTAGATTTCAACATATAAATTTTGGGAGACACAAACATTCAGACCGTAGCACTGCCTCTCCACTAAAACTCTTCTGACCACCAGTCCTGTTTTCCTATCACATCTTACCCTTCTATCCTGTCCGTCAATGTCCTTCCCTTCTCCAACCCACCACAGCCACCTTTTTCTACCTACCATGACCGTCACTGCACACATGGCTTACCGTAGGACCGTTTAGACCCTGTCAGATTTCCTGGGTCCTTTTTCTTTCTGAATCTGTAACTAGATTTGTTAGAATGCTTATAGATGCATGTAATTAAATAACCCACTGACATGGAGTAAACTCTGAGGAATTATTACCTAATTTAACAGCTCTGAGAGAAGTAGTCCCTGAGTTGATTGATGAATGCAAAGGTTCCATAAATGATGTTAGGATTCAGAGATGGCTTCTCTGAGATTTTCTTCAGTTTCCCTCACTGTTATTGAAGATGGCAGCTACATTTCCAAGCACCCTGCTCTCACAAGATAACATCTAAGGACAAGAGAGAAAAGGCATTTCCTACTCCCCTCTGCTGGCCCTTATTCATTTTTATTTATTTATCAGAGAAGTACACTTCTCTCAGAACCTCCTGATTTATTTCTCATTGACCAGAATGTAGTCACATGATAACCTCCAAACCAGTCAGAGGCAAAGGAGAATAAGATTATCTTTATCATAGTTGTAATAGATTTATCATGATTTATGTCCTAGAATTAGGAAGGTGCCCATATTTCCTGGGATATTTTCTGTTGCAGAATACATTGTTAAAGGATAATTGTTTTTTAAAGGTTTAATCATGACTGTTATGCAGATATAAAATGAATATATGTAAAAGATTTTGTTTAATTCATTAATTTTGTACTGGATGTACAAAAAAAGTTACATCCAGTTCCAAAAAGAATCCAAAGACCAAACAAATGCAGAAGATAATAAGATGATTACTGTGGCCATGTGCAGTGGTTCTTATCTGTAATTCTAGCACTTTGGGAGGCCGAGGCGGGAAGATACCTTGAGATCAGGAATTTGAGACCAGCCTGACAAACATGGTGAAATCCCATCTTTACTAAAAATACAAAAATTAGCCCGGCATGATGGGTGCATGCCTGTAGTCTCAGCTGTTCAGGAGGCTGAGGCAGAAGAATTGCTTGAACCCTGGATGTGGAGGTTGCAGTTAGCCGAGATCACAGCACTGCACTCCAGCCTGAGTGACAGAATGGGGGGGTGGGGGAAAAGATGATTGCTGAAATGAATTTATTTAATTGACACAAAACTAGCTTCTTTTACCGTGGGGAAAGAAAGTCAATTGAACCTCAATTGAATAGAATTTATTTGTATATTTATAAAGAGGAAATATTTGTTTTTCACCAGTTTTCTACAAATTAACGTCTATCTCTGCAGGATTGTAAAATAGCTCAAAGATGATGAAAGGCACAAATAACACAAAGTAGATATGTTGAAAGAGTAAGCTCCAAACAACACTTGGTTTTCAATAGAAAGTGCCTCATAGTCTTTCGATCCACTTAAAATTCTTTCAATTTATCCTTACAACACAAACAAAATCAGATGTTCTTAACAAGAAATAAAGGGGAAATGGCTGTGGTACAGACAACCCACAATGTCGGCCACAAACGCATTGCTAGAAATTAAGAGAGAAATAAACATATCCTAATTTGCAGTGAGATTTTAACACTTCCTTAGACGATCACACTGGTGACAAATCGTAACCAAGCAGTATTGGTTGAGGCAGGGAAAGCCTGGTGATTGGCCCTGAGTTTAAACCTGAGCCTGCGGGTACTTCTACCATGAGGGACAAAATCATAGGTGATTCCCTTCTGGAAGCTGCAGAATTTAATTTTCTAATGTATATGACCATTCTACGTTCTAATTCCCACCCCCTTCCTTGGCTCTTTATGCACTTAGCACAAATTGAATTCCAAGGAAATTATACCAGGGATCATATACTATTCATTTCAGTCTGTTGACGGGCAATTTTTCTGTAGTATCCTGCTAGGGGATTTGATAGTGAGAGGGAGTAGTGTGAAAATGCAATATCTAGTATTCTTACAGCTTTTGTCCCCAATCTGGTGTTTATGGGCTGTTTTCTTCCTATGTCTTATGCAGTTTGGGATACTATATTTTTGGACCTTAATTAGTTTCAAAATTAATAAACTACATTTTTTTCCTTTAAAGTTCTAAGCCACGCACTATACTTGCCATCACTGCTTGTGGCTATGCAAGCCTGTCATATGAAAGGAATCTAGTCAGGTTTTTGCTAAACGCTACATTTCACACATGTACTTCTGATTTTTGTCTGTGAGTAAATTGCTCGTTGAGAAAGAATTGCTCACATTTTAGAGTAATAAAAATTATTTTGTGTTATTATGTCATAACTATATACATGCTCATTGACCATATCCAAGGTGAGGTCCAGTTCTACCTTTGAAGCATTGCTTTTTTTAGGCCAGTGGCTCTAAACTTTGAGTGTGCATTATAATCTCATGGGAGGCTTGTTAAAACACAGATGGCTGGGCCCCACCACCAGTTTCTGTTGTAAAAGTCTAGATGCACCCAAGAATTGGCATTTCTGACAAGTTCCTAGGTGCTGCTGATGTTGCTAGTTTGGGGTCCAGAATTTGAGAACCACTGCTCTGAGCCATGGCCTTGAGATCCGAAAAATTCTCTTTGTCCAGAAGGCAGCCACACATTTATGTATGAGAGAAAAAGGAAGCAATTGGATTATCCCTAGAGAGTATTTTCATGCCTTCCAAAGAAAGCCTATTTGCCATCCCTCCATTATTTCATTCAGTGAAAATATTGATGTGAACGGTCCAAAATGGCAGATCACTGAAAATAGTCATATTGGAATCACTCTAGGGCTTCCAGCTAACTGCTGATGCATCATATGGACAGGAGAAAGTATCTGAGCTGAAGACCAGCAGACCCATAAACCTGAGCACTGTTATTAGTGGTAGGTCCCATTGAGCCCTTATCTGCCATGAATTTGATTCTAATCAGAGGTTCAAATGGTGTCTCAGGCCCATCTGCTGATGTGGACCTCTAGAGCAAAAGGGCCTACCAAGAAGAAGGAACCATATCTGCCTCAGAGGCCATGGCTACAGCCTTGCCAACCATGATGTCAAAGGATGAAAAGAAGCACCAAGCAGCATTTCAAGGGATTCAAAACTGCATGACTGGGATAGGATTAATCTGATTAGCAGGGTGTTAACCTTGTCTCTTGAGGGAGTTGCCATAGGCTTACTAATGATCTCCAGCTGCTAGACACTGTTTTACATGCTCTCACACCTGTGCCCTCAACATTATTTCAGCACCAAAGTTCCTCAATTCAAGGATAAATGTTGTCTGCACCTTTGCAACAGAAACATGGGGGGCTTTCCTAGGAAGTGTTCCATCTGGATAACTAGGAAACCTGCCTCCGCCTAACTGTAGACATCTGAAAGGGTCACAGAAGAAAGGCAGAATACTTTAGGTTTCACCACAGAGTATCAGAGGCCCACGCTGCCAGTTTGTGGCAAGCAGACAAGAGAACAGAGACCATTTGAAATGGAAGCTATTGCCTTCTGTTGTAGTCAGCTGCATATGTGTGTATATCTGTCTCCATTGCAAGACCAGGCTCTTAGGCTAAAGAAGGCATTTCTTCCATCTTTGCCTTATTGAGTTTCTCTATAATGATATTTTGTCTTTATATTGACTTATAAAATAATAAGCCCATAGATTAATAATAATCAGTTTCTTTTTGCCCCCTCTCTCCTTTCTAGATCTTTTTAGACAGGACCTGGAACAGAAGAGGTGCTTTATAAAGGTCTTCCGAATGGATAAATAAATGGATGGCTGAATGCTACTTTGAGTGTTAAGGTAACTATAAGGGCTATTTTGTTAGTTTGCTTGTGTTTCTCAGGAAACTCCTCAGAATCAAAAAAGTTGTCAATAAAAAGTAAATAAATGACTTTTATATGAAAACAGAAAGTTATATGAAGGCTTAGAAACTACGTTGTCTCAGTAAAGAGCCATTGAATGGATGGATAAGTAATTTCTTCTATAGAAGTTTCAGTGAAAACAGAATTATTTTGTGGCTTACAAAACTAATGTGAATTTTTAAGTCCTAATACATTTTCAGGGCATCCCCAAAGTAACTATGCAATAAGAAAATAAGTAGGCCGGGCTCAGCGGCTCACCCCTGTAATCCTAGCACTTTGGGAGGCCAAGGCGGGTGGATCACCTGAGTTGGGAGTTTGAGACCAGCCTGACCAACATGGAGAAACCCCGTCTTTACTAAAAATATAAAATTAGCTGGGCATAGTGATGCATGCCTGTGATCCCAGCTACTCAGGAGGCTGAGGCAGGAGAATCACTTGAACCTGGGAGATGGAGGTTGTGGTGAGCTGAGATTGCACCATTGCACTCCAGCCTGGGCAACAAGAGTGAAACTCCGTCTCAAAAAAATACATAAGTAAACAGCTTCCCCTTATGTTGATTTTGTGAGTCATACATGTTTATTTCTCTTTGTTTAATAATAATAATAGGTAACCTTGATTGAGCACTAAAGCCCAGACCCTGTTCAAGCCTTTTAAAATTTAATACTCAACATCAATCTCAGATGTTACAATGATTAACCTCAGAAACAATAAAGAATTTACTCAAGGGTATCTAGTTGGTGATGGCTGGAGGCAGGATTTTTTTTTTTTTAACTTTTAAGTTCAGGAGTACACGTGCAGGATGTGCAGATTTATTACATAGGTAAATGTGTGTCATGGGAGTTGGTTGTACAGATTATTTCATCACACAGGTGTTAAGCCTGGTATTCATTAGTTATTTCTCCTGCTTCTCTCTGTCCTCCCTCCCTTTATCCTTTGGTAGACCTCAGTGTGTGCTGTTCCTCTCTATTGTCTGTGTGTTCTCATTGTTTAGCTCCCACTTATAAGTGAGAACATGCAGTATTTCATTTTCTGTTCCTGTGTTAGTTTGCTAAGGATAATAGCCTCCATCTCCATCCATGTCCTTGCAAAGGATATAATCTCATTTTTTATGGCTACATAGTATTCCATGGTATATATGTACTACCATATTTTCTTTATCCAGTCTATCATAGTTGGGCATTTAGGTTGATTCCACATCTTTGCTATTGTGAATAGTGCTGCAATGAACATATGTGTGCATGTGTCTTTATAATGGAATGATTTGTATTCATTCAGGTATATATCCAGTAATGGCACTGCCAGGTTAAATGGTAGTTCTCTCTTTAGGTCTTTGAGAAATTGCCACACTGTCTTCCACAATGGTTGAACTAATTTACACTCCCACCAACAGCATAAAAGTATTCTTTTTTCTCTACAACCTTGACAGTATCTGTTATTTTCTTGACTTTTTAATAATAGCTATTCTGACTTGTGTGAGATGGTATCTCATTGTGGTTTTGATTTACATTTCTCTAATGATCAGTGATGTTGAACTTTTTCTCATATGATTGTTGGCTGAATGTATGTCTCCTTTTGAGAAGTGTCTGTTCCTGTCCTTTGCTCACTTTTTAATAGGGTTTGTTTTCTTTTTGTAATTTGTTTAAGTTCTGGAGGCAGGATTTGTGCCAAGGAAGCGTGACCCCAGTGCCATGCTCCATGTTACCACAGTATACCAGAGACATTGATGGTGAGGAGCCTTTGGGGAAACAGCTTGAGGTGGGCTGAATAATGGCCCCCTAATGACGTATGTTCTAATCCCCACAGCCTCTGAATATTTTACCTTCCTTGGTAAAGGGGATTTAGGAGTTGTGATTAATTTAAAGCTTTTGAGGGAGGGAGATTATCCTAGATTATGGGGAGGGGGCCTCAGGTACTCACAAGGGTCCTTATAAGAGTAGGGCAGGAGTGTCAGAGTAATCAGAGTAAGAGAAGGCCATGTGATGACAAGTAGGGGGTCAGAGTCATGTGGAACCATGAGCCAAAACATTTGGGCAGCCTCTAGAAGCTGAAAAAAGACAAGGAAGAAATGACGTTGTAGCTGGCCGATTTTGGACTTCTAACCTCCAGAGCCGTAAGATAATAAATTTGTGTTGTTTCAAGCCGCGAAATGGTGATTTATTACAAATATTTATTTTTGGTAATATGTTACAGCAGTCATAGGAAACAGATTCACAGCTGATGTAACCTGGTGATGGTCACACTCTGCCCTTGGTATGAAGATGCTAGCACAAAGCCCCAAATCTCCTGCTGTAAATGCTTCACAGACCTTACTCCAGAGAGAAATACCCTGTTGATTTTGAGGCTTCCCAAATTTGCCTGCTGCTTTATTTATCAGTACATAAATACATGCCATTTCAGAAAGTAGATGCCATTCCCCAGCATATTCACAGCAATCAAAATAGCAAACAGACTGAAAATTGCCATAATAGCACTTATTCTTGTCCTCGTTTTGACTTACAAAATGACATGCTCAGATTTGTAAAAATCTCTGCTTTTCTTTGCTTCCTCCCTTCTTTCTTGATCTTTCTTTTTCCTCTCCACTAAAAAATCAAGCCTCTTAGCAGAAGGTTTACCTTCAGTGACATATATTATGAACATCATTTTTCTTTGTTTACCATCGAGCATGATTTTTCCCTTTTAATTGTTTTGATATATATGTTTGGTTAGAAACAAATATAACTTTGAAAGTGGCAAACATAAACATGAGGAATACAAGTATAAATTAATTTTTCCTCTAATTTAGGGGTAAAAATGGTTAGACCTTAATTGAGTATATCACAATTATGCAGTAGAGAAAATAGGATTGTTTTAAGTGTAAAAAGAAGAGAAGGAAATTAATGTCTCTGGATATTATTATACATCTACTGTTTAGTGTATGCTATCATATTACTTCTCATAAACTGGAAATACTAGGTTTTATGCTCATGTTTTGGATAATGAAACTCAGAAATTAAAATAACTTGTACAAGACCTCACAGCACCAAAAAGAAAAGCCAGATATTCCCAGATGCCTTGATTACTGAAAACGCCATCAACAGCTAGTTTCTATCCCAAGCCACCTCCAAGATAAAGAGTCTCTTCTTCACTGGCCATCACCAGGTAATTTTCTGAGAGCTTCCTGACACTTGGAAGCAGGTGGGGTCTTTAGAACCATAGATCCTTCTCCTTCTATTTATGCCATTTTTTTCCTAGTTGGATTATTTGTCGGCCTTCGCCATCACTCTGCCATTTCAACATTTTCTCCTGTCCTTTAAGTTGTAGAAGGTGGCCCTACTCATGAATTCAAACCCTTGCCTTCATTCTGTGCCCTTGTGGGCGTGTGATGTTTGGTAGAGATAAACATTTGGTGGAGAAAGCCTTTGTGGTATTACCAGGGCTGACCTTGACCACCCACATCATGATATACCCAAAAATATAGTGGTCTCTCATCTGCTGGTGAAATCCGATTGTTCCCCTTGGTATTCCTTGATATTCACTTGAAACATTGGTGCCCATTGCAAATATATCCAGTAAGGATGATACTTTTATAATGCCACCACCATCAGATTTTGGTGTATATAAAAAGGCAGAGTATAAATTTGGTTAAGCAAGTATAGGGGGAGAGAAAAAGAAAAATAGTGGGATGAGGAGCAGGCATAACAGGCGGTTTCAGCAGGAGAAAGAAAAGCTTCATGATTTCAAGTTTAGCAAAGTTAGTTAAGACTAAGACTAAGCACACGTGGAAGTGTAGCAAATACTCAGTTCTACTGAAAAGTGTGGGATTATGTTTCCCACCGCCTTTTGCCTGTAAGGACCTCAGTGTTGCCTAAAACCGAAATGCAATCTTGCTGAAGACAGGAGAAAGAACACTTGGCAGAGAAGTCAAGTATGCTGTCTGCTCACACTGGCTCTTCCTCTTCCATCCCACACCCCACCACCCCCAGCTCCTTGATTCATTTTTTGCCCTACCCTGAATTCCACAAGCCTGACCTATGGACCACTTTATCCAGGCTCCCTTGAACTCATACCACTGGGTTTAGCCAGTGAAAAGCACCAGCAGGAGGTTTCAGGGTGGGAGGACAGAGAAGTTGGGGCATTTCTTTCCTGTTCCATTCCTGTTCCATGCTATGGTTCTGGGGATGTTTCTATTCTTCAGTTAATATTAGATATTAGTCCTACTCCCATAGATGCATCTCTCACTGGGCTTCAGTAACATTTCTTTCCTTTGTCATGTATAGGAGAAGTAATGATTTTCCATGATTACTAATCTCTGGATACCTCAGCTTCCCCTGTTGGTCACCTTTACTTGCTGACTCTTAATGCAAATAGTCCTCCATTAAAATTTCTTCAGCTGAAGTTGTGTATGATTCTGCTGCTCGCTGACACCCTGACTGAAGCGCAAATAATTCCTTTTCTCAAAAAACTACCGAGAACCCTCTGAAGAGAGTTTCCCAGCAACCATGATTTTTTCATTTTTCAGTTTTGTCCCAGTTTTAGGCTAGTTATGTTTTTATAAATTTTTCCTTAACAAATCTTGTTCGCTTATTTTCCTTCGTTTCTTTTACTTTTTTGCTCATTTTTTGTTGTAAATGAAAAAATAACTTCACCTGTTCCCTGGGAAAAACATAAGGCAAAATAGAACTTGGTTAAAAGTGACATGGATTTTGTTTCCCTGAAGGGTTAAATCAGTGACACCCCTGAAAATCATCTTGTGTCTATTCACAGCCGTGTTGTATACAACTCTCTTACCGTAGGGCAAAATTCCTCTGACGGGGGTTCGCCTTGCCATATAACATCAGGGTCACAGTGGAGTTCCACTGTGCTTGTTTTAGGTCCTGCAATGTCATTTTTATGGCTTCACAATACCCATGTCCCTAAATGTCCCAGACATCTTTAGAGAATTTAACATAGCCATCAGCAATAAAGTGTTATAAAGACTTGGACTCCTACCTCAACCAGGCAAAAGCTTGATTAGAAAGATCTTGTGCTAGCTCTGAAGGTCAGTATTTATGGCACTATATTATTTATAAATAATGTGAGAATTATTATAGCAATAAAAGCTGGCATTCCAAAGAATGGGCATATTAGGGATGGCTAAATTATGGTGACATTGAGATCATAGGTCACATTTGAAGCTTCATTGCAAAGCAGTGGAAAATTACCACCAACTTAACTGCAAAGCTACAAGAAAATCTTGAAAGACATAAAGAGCTGTGGGAAATTCCTAAGCACAGGAAGAATGAGGAGGACTAGGCTGATCCAAGGAGCAGGGAACATGTTATCTACAAACTTGAATAAGTCAGAGGCCTTTCTCAATCCCAACTGGCAACATTTCTGCCTCTTTCTTCTCTAAAGCTGAGTAAAGTTCTGCTCTAGTCAGAATTACAGAATCTCAAATAAAAATATACAATGGAAGAAACTCCTGGAAAAGAATGAGGTTGGATACCCTGTGTTAAACCCTGCCAAAAGAGAAATACTAAGTTAATCACCAAAGTGGACCACAACCCATAACCCCTTCTCTTCTCTTGTACAAGATCAGACAGCTCTATGGTGCCCTGTTCATACCATGGCATGGCCAAGGCTCAGACAGATAGAAGGTTTATGGGACTGATGCAGGAAAGTTTCTCACTTCTTGAAGGAATGCTTTAGAACCATGGAATTATTAGAACACTCTAGGCACTATCCTTGTGAAGATGGGGTCCTCTTGATTGCAGGATAGCACAATCTAATCACAAACCTATCAATTTTTTTAAGGAAACACTCACTTGGAAAGACTCTTGTTACGTAATGCCTCTACTTCACTCTTTCTTTGATTTACATGGCTGAAAACGTAGGATCCGTTTTCACTAAAAAATAATAATAATAATACAAACAAAACAAAACAAAAATTATGTTAACAGGTATTTATTACTCTAGGAATCATACCAGTTTTAAAAGTTCAATCCAACTTTTAACTGATTGTGAAATTTCTGAGATGAGAAAGAGCGCGGAAAGTGATTTTTGTAACCAGTCTCCTAATTTTACTGTTTCTGGCCATGGGCAAGAAATTGATTTAGTTAAGAAACATCATTCTTGTGGCATCTGTAATCTAAGTACCAGCAGGAGGGTCTCATTCTGTTGGGGCATCTCTTGCCCAAAGAGCATCAGAGATGCAAGTGAACATCTGAGAAGCCAAAGGAAGTAAAATAAACCTCCAATCCTTTGTTAGAAAGTTCATTTCTTTATTTTATTTTCTCTACGTTTGAGCTTTCTGAATGTTTATCCTCTTTTCTTGAAGTGCATTTCACACAGTGTAAAATTTTTATAAATATTTTTTCTTTCACTAAGAAAAATCCTTTCTTCTAACAGATCTGTTAAACTTCTAAAGCAACTTTCAAACCACTAATTACATAGAGATTGTACTGAGGAGGAGGTAGATTCAAGTAAAGGATGATTACCAGGTAATCTAGAGAGAATAAATAATTATCTACTTAGTGCAGAATAGTTTGCAAAATGTGCAACCATTTCTTGGCTATGTATGCCTGGGGAAAGAATAAGAAATCAAATATTTGTGATTTCTGATTCATTCCTCTCTGTTGGGAGTTGTCATATATATTCTTCTAATCTATTCATTATGGAAATAAAACAATCTTCAGTATTATATGTCTTCCTCTTTTGACTTTCTGCATTCTTAGGGGCAGAGTCAGGCTGTTACACATTGGACTTTGCAGGACAGCATGGTGGAGAAACAGAAGCAAAGCTTGTAGACTTGGTTGCCTGAAGGAAAAGTCATACCCTGTATTTCCATAACCTATATTCTAATATTATTTGTAGGTTGTTCTACACATTTTTGCACTTTGGAAATACAGAAAGCTCTGGTTTTTCAGCTTCAGGACTTAAGGTTTTATTGTTTGATTATTCACTGTGTACCTTCCCGTGGTTTCAAGTTCATTCACTCTTAAATAAATAGTGGATTGGAAGGTACTAAGGAAAGATATTTAAAAATTAGCATTTAATTGAGACTTTCCCCTAGTGGAATATGAAGACCTCTAAGGCATTGCAAAGAGGAAGCTGGAATCTCTCTCAAGTATGGACCAAATTTTTATGGATCTGCTGGTCTTAAGGAATCTAAATAGTCTATCCCATCTGGTTCAAATAGGAGGGGCATAATAAATGTTGTATTACTATTCTATGGTGACATTTAATTGATCATACACGTATATATTATTTCCTCAACCACATCATATGTTTATTAGCCATATCTTTGAATGTTTTTGTCTCCACCCCAGTGTGTGCACATATTCTTACCTAGACAGAACTCACACAGACTGCTAAAGCCAAATTGTAGTTCATTTCATTAATTCAAGAAATGCATCATCAGTCAAGATAGACTAGGATATGCTACGGCAACAAATGACAGCAGCTTAGAATAACAAAGGCATATTTCTTTCTCTTGCTGCATGCCCATTTTGGAGGTCATCTAGAGCTCCCGTTCATTTGATCTTCACACTGAATTCAAGTTAATGGAGCAGTCACAATAAGAAATATTGCTTGTATTATGGCAAAGGAAAGCGAAGATATTGAACCATGTGTTGGCTTTTAAAGCTTCTGATTTGAAGGGATATGCAGCACTTTTGGCCACATTTCTTTGGTCAGACAAAGTCATACGGCAACTCCTGAGTTTAACAGAGTAGAGTTGTATAATCCTCCTGCAGAGAGGTGCACTGAAATAAAAGAAGATACTAGGTAAACGATAATATAATCTTTCACAAGAGACAGAGTTGGAAGGGAGATATACTAGCGAAGTACTAAAGCTGTATACAGCCCCCTAACCCTAGGCCAGACACTTACCAGCCATTATTCACTACTTTCCTGTCTCCTAACCTTGGGTGTGATTAAATTAATTGGTTAAGGAAAGCTGGAATGTATTTCATGTGATTAATGCCTTGGAAAACAATTGCAGTAGATTGCATTGATTCATTTCATTTTACATACTTGAAATTAGAGGCTTATGAAGTCTACATGCAAATTTATGCAAAGTGGGATGCAAATTCATATTGTGAACCATGAGTCCTGGCACTCCCCCCTCCCTTTAGAAAAAGAACTGCACCACTGAATATGCATGTGCTGCATATGGTGCTGCTCGTTTCAAATAGCAGCTCAAAGCTGGCAGCCAAATAAATCCCAATGACATCGACTAAGCAACAAACAAAAGCTTAAAGTCATTTACAAACAAAAATGTAGCACTAAAGCATCGATATGTTCAGGGTCACCATCTTCAGTCTAGACTTGAGTTAACAAGTGCACTGTCCCCTAGACTCCAAGCTCTGTTATGGACAAGGTTGAGGTACACTGTTGAACAAAGGAAGTACTGGCAGAACCCACCCCGGAATTTTATTCTCTTTATTACTTGCTCCTGGTGATCACTTGGCTGACTAGATCAAATAAATCTTCATTGTCATGAGCCAGTGCCCATGTGTGCTGACATATTTCTCCCTCATTTGTACCCATCAGTGGAGGATTCTGATTCCAAGAATCAGATGGAGAATGATTATTAGGATGGTCTCAAAGACAGGAACAAATTTTGCACCTGAGTGCTTGCAAGTCAGGCATAGGAAAAAAATTAACCACTTGTAGGAATACCAATTAGAAGCAATAATATCTTGATTGGCCTGCAGGTACTCAGATGATTCACTGAGCTCATTTTGCTCTTGTGAGACCCCAATTGTGCGCTGATACTAAATGTGTGTGAAATATTTTTGGTGAGTGTTTATATAAATAAACAGCTATGGGGTGCAGTCTCATGAGGCTTTTTCTAAGTTGATGTTAATTAATTTAGCATTTAGTCATTTCATTATTCATTCATTTATTAAATAGTTTTTGATTACCCTCAAAGTATTGAGCAGACATCTGGGGGTACAAAGATGAACGATATGTATCCCTTACCCTTCAGGAGCACCAAACCACAGAGTAAACCAAAGTTCTTTGCACTGTCTCCTGATGACTCTTTTATTTATTTTATTTTATTTATTATTATTATTTTTGAGACAGAGTCTCGCAGTGTCACCCAGGCTGGAGTGCAATGGTGCAATCTCGGCTCACTGCAACCTCTGCCTCCCGGATTCAAGAGATTCTCCTGCCTCAGCCTCCTGAGTAGCTGGGATAACAGGTGCCCGCCACCACAACTGGCTAATTTTTTGTAATTTTTAGTAGAGATGAGGTTTCACAATGCTGGCCAGTCTGGTCTTGAACGCCTGACCTTGTGATCCAACCACCTCAGCTTCCCAAAGTGCTGGGATTACAGGCATGAACCACTGCGCCCAGCGTCCTGATGACTCTTGTAAGTGCTTATGAATCACACTGAGAGACTATACCAGGTGTAAAGAGGAAGCAATGAGATAGTCTGTTGCAATGAGTATAGAACAACCCTTCATAGCAGCAATTGCTTTTATAAAAATCTACTCAGGAAGCTGTTTTTCAGCCATGGCTTAGGTTTCAAATAACAGTACAACAAATTTTTAGTACAACAAATATGTTTCAAATGTCCCCTGGAGTTTGCCATAATGGAATTTTATTTATGAATTAAAAAAATATGCCTAGTGGTTGTGTAGATTTTACTTGTAAAACTTTCCTGGAGCAAAGGGAAAAAGGAAATACAGATACTTTGCTGGAGCCATAAAATGGCCAGAGGGTTAAAGGACCTATATCCATTTCTCCCTTTGGACTGTCACCTTCAGACAATTAAAATTGGCACATCAATAACAATATACCAGGGATCCCCACAGATATCAAGGTAGAAGAGAAAAGTCAAGTTGCCATAGAAGCTAGAAGGTGGTGTAATGAAAACAACAATCTAATTGTCAAAAGAGGGCCACTCTTCCAGAAAACGGTCATAATAATGGTCATAATTCAAGAAAACAGTCATGCTAATAATAAACACAACTAGGTCATATTTACCAAATGTTTAAGTATTCAGTAAGTGCTGGAATTAAGTGTTTAAATGTTGCATTGATCCATCATGCCCACTGTATAGATGAGGACACTGAGATTCAGACAGATATGTAAAAGAGCAAGACTGGTATTCAGTCTGACTCCAGAGCCTCCTCTTTCCCCAGGGGTTAAGTCTCTGCCCTAAGAGAGTCGCTCTCCTTCAGCTGAGACTGAGGGTGGCTGTCAGAGTAGGAAAGTCTACATCAGTCTGACCTCGGAGAACAGCTTGCAGAAGGCTGTTCATGTCAGGCCTGTTCAGTGAGCACGGCAAATCCAACTCAGGGACCTAAGAAGCCGCTTCCTCTTTTATTACTTTAACTAGAAAAATTCTTGGAAGCAGTGGAAGGAAAGGGATCCCTTATAACTCCCCACATCTTAGCATTTTTCAAGTTTGTGGATACCACGTAAAGTGGGTTGAATGGTTCCAGTCCTAACTTTGGTATCTGTGAATGTGCCCTTATTTGGAAATAGAGATTTGCTGATATAATTAATTAGGGTGTGGTTATAATGGATTAGGGTGGGGCCTAAATTCAGTGGTGTGTTTATAGGAGGGAGAAAAAGAAATGATTCAAAGGGAAGAAGGCCACGTGCAGATGGAGTGAGAAAATGGAGTGATGCAAGCTCCAACTGAAGAATGCCAAGGATTGCTGACAGCAACCAGCTGGGAGACAGCAGATCCTTCTCCAGAACACTCAGAGGACACATAGCTCTGCTGACACCTAGATTAGGAACTGGTACCCTGAGGACTATGAAAGAACAAATTTCTGCTGTTTTAAGACAAAAGTTTTACCCACTACTCACTAGCCACTTGGTGATCCTTCCCTCCCCTTCCCCTTCCCCTTCCCCTTCTTCCTCTTCATCTTCTTCCCCTTCCCCTTCCCCTTCTCCTTCCTTCCCCTCCCCTCCTTTCCACGGAGTTTTGCTCTGTTGCCCAGGCTGGAGTGCAGTGGCAGGATCTCAGCTCACCACAACCTCCTCCTCCCAGGTTCAAGCGGTTCTCCTGCCTCAACCTCCCAAGTAACTGGGATTACAGACACACACCACCATGCCCGGCTAATTTTTTGTATCATTAGTAGAGACAGGGTTTCTCCATGTTGGTCAGGCTTGTCTCAAACTCCTGACCTCTGCCTGCCTTGGCCTCCCAAAGTGTTGGGATTACAGGCGTGAGCCACCTCGCCCATCAGTGATCATTTCTTATGGCATCCTGGAATGTTAAAACACGACATTTCTTGTCTCCTGCCTTTACATCTGTTTTTTTGTTTTGCCTTTTTTTTTTTTTTTTTAAGCACGGCTACCACCCTAACTCAGGCCTTTGTCTCCGTCATTGGAATTCTTGTAGTGGGCTTTTCTCTGTCTGGTTATTGTTAAATTAAGTTTAGCCTAAAACTGCCTCCTTACATAAGGGATTCAGCCTCACATAGAATAGTGAACTGTAACCTATTAATAAATGGATCTGTAAACAGACTATAACGTACTTTTGTACCAGTCACAGACTTCTGGCTGATCACAGCAAGCCAGCTGTTTAAACTGTGTTTGAATAAGGCAAGCACCAAGCTGTAGCAAATACAGTTTATTCTGTATCTCACATTCCTCTTTCTGTCCCTAAACATGATCTGACCATGAGGCAGCTCTAGAGTCGTGTTGAACCTCTTCTGGATCATGGGGCAGCCTGATTCATGAATCTTTCTTTGCTAATTAAACTCTGTTAAATTTAATTTGTCTAAAGTTTTTCTTTTAACATCATCAAAGGATTCTTCCCTTTTGCAGTGCCTCTGTGACCGCTAATTTTAGGTGTCCACTTGATTGAATGAAGGAATATCCAGACAGCTGGTAAGGCGTAATTTCTGGGTGTGTCTGTGAGGAGGTTTCTAGAAGAAACTCGTGTTTGAATCAGCGAAATGAGTAAGGAAGATCTTTCTTTACCCAGTATGGGCAGGCATCACCATTAGGCTGAGGGCCTGGGTGAAGCAAGAAGACAGAGGAAAGGTGAATTTGCTCTCTCTCCTGAACCTGAGACTCCCATCTTCTCTTGCCCTTGGACGTTAGTACTCCAGGTCCTACAGCCTTCAGACTCTAGGACTTGCACCAGCAGCCTCCCAGTTTTTTATGCTTTTGGCCTTAGACTGAGTGTTTCATGATCAGCTCCCTTGGTTCTCAGGCCTTCAGACTTGGACTCAGCCACACTACCAGTTTCCTTGATTCTCCACCTTGCAGATGGCAAATAGTGGGATTTCTCAGCTTCTATAATTGTATGAATCAATTTCTCTAGTAAATCCCTTCTCGACTATATATACAGTTGTCCCTCAGTATCCATGGGGGTTGGTTTCAGGACATGCGGTGGACATCAAAATCCATGGATACTCTAGTGTCTAGTAGAAAACAGTGTAGTATTTGCATATAACCTATGCACATCCTCCTGTATACTATAAATTATCTCTCCATTATGTATAATACCTAATACAATGTAAATGCTATGTAAATTGTTGCTATAATGTATTGTTTATGGAATAATGGCAAGAAAAAAGTAGTTCAGTATAGTCACAACCATCCTTTTCCTTTAAAAATTTTTTATTCATAGCTGGTCGATTCCATGGATGCAAAACCCTGGATACAGAGGGCCAGCTGTGTATATCCTATTGGCTGTGTTTCTTTGGAGAACCCTGACTAATACAGCATCTTTCCCCTCAGAATCAGAACCATTTTCCAAAAGCCCAGGTCCAATTATGCTATACTTTCACTGTTTTTCAATATTCCCCAACATAAACAGCCACAGCCTGGAACTCTATACCTCTTGTTGGACGGCTCTGACTTCTAACATCAGAAGAGTTGATGGTGTAACTCTCAGTCTGAGGCCAAAGGCATAAGAAACTTCTCACCATTATTGCCTCCCACTTCTCTAGAAGACTTGCCACGATGAGCCCACAGTAAATATTTATAATTATTACTGTTATCGCATTATCTTAATTCAAATAACATTTAGAACAACAACATTTGAGTACAACAGCATTTGAGTATAACCAATATGTTTCAAATGCACAAGGCCATTCCTCATTCTTTGCCTATGAGCTCATTCTCTCCTCCTCATTGTTTTTGCATCTTTCCATACTCCGATCCTGCTATTCACTCCCCATCTTTTCCCTCTGAGGTCCATAGTTCTCCGTCTTTGTGCTTCACAAATGCCATCTTTTCACAATCTTTCCCAGTTGCACTAACTTAACCATTCCTTTCCATTCTCTAAACTCCCATAATCTTTTCCTCTATTAGTATTAATTAACATTTACTGAATTCGTCCCATGTATCAGTCACTGACCTGAATGTAATTTGCATAGATTATCACATTTCATCCTCGTAACAATCCTACTTGTTAATTTGACGGAAATGAGCTTCAGAGCTAGAATGTATCTTGCTGAAGATTCACAGATAAGAAATGGTGGTGAAGTTTGGCTTAAAATCCCAGTCTCATGTTCCTCACCACTCTACCATGTCACCTCTGTGTTTAGTCTCCATGCTCTTGAAGACTATATAGTGATGTCTTAGCTCTTTTTATTATCTCATATTCTATACCAGATTTTGAGCTCCTTTTGTGTGGGGTCTGCATCTAACGAATCTTTGTTTCCTTTGCAGGTTTTAGTGTAGTGAGAAAGTCTCTGGATTAGGAGGTGGAAGACATGAGTTTTAGGCTTGACTTGGCCATGAAGCAATGATGTGGTTTTTGTCAATCACATTATTTCTGCAGATATTTCTGTGGGCTATTCTGACTCTAAGGTTCAATCATGATCATAGCTTAGAGTTTGGGCTAGATTAGGGGAGCAACATGCGTTAGTTTCCCTGATATTAATTAAGAGCAGGTCAAGAGGTGGTTGAGACCTTGAAACAAATCAGAGGGCCAGAGCCGTTGGATAAAATGTGTATTTGACCAGTTCTTTTGTCCAGAAACACTACTTAATGCTTAAACTAAGCATTATCATGAAAGATTCCCTTAAAACAGAGACAGATTATTTGCTAAACGCAAGTCTGCTTTTTTCTTTCTATTGTCATTTTAAGTCAGATGGATCTTCTATTTTTAACAAGTCTTATTTTATTAAAATAAACTCCCAACACATGATGTAAGGCGTAAGATTTAGCAGTAGATTTTAAGGCCATTTTTAAGGCAGCTAGAGCAATAGCAAGATGTTTGAGGAGTATAATTAAAATAAGACATTAAAAACAAAACGATTTCACAGCTTTTCAACCATCAAAACATTTGGTGTCCCTTTCTGTGCTAGGCCCCAAATAGCCATGTGATCATCAGTCTGTGTTTTACATGCAATTCTACAGCTAAGTACATCATTATTTGGACTCCACAGATTATACGGTAATCAAGGATTTGCTGTAAACTCAATTTAATTTCTACAGAATTACTGACTTTAAGGTTGGAAAACAATATTGTTTACAAGGCAGTATAATAGCACTTGGAATGAATGCTGATTAAATAAAGAAAGGAATGCATAGCTTTCGGGACTAAGCCTAAATAGCTATAGTGATCCATATGGTAATCAAGCTCCTTTAAGTGAGTACCTGTTGAACACCTACACTGTATTCTACAGACAATAAAATGAAGTTATCAACAAGAACCAAAGACCATTTCAGTATAAAATTCAAGGATAATCCTTGTAATGAGTAACCTCTTTCATATATTTGCCTAGTGTAACTGTATCCCACATTTGGGATTTCAGTTTTTAATTAATAACCACAGTGTTGAATATTTGGATCAGTTAGCATTTGAAATATCTCCTCAAAACCTAAATGTTGCACTTTTAATCTGTTATACACTAAACTTGTTCTTGCCATACTTTTCCTTGCAATCCATTAAAAATGATTTAGATGCACATGTGGAAATGTAATGAACAAATAGATACTTCCAAATTCAAAAAACTTTGATAGGAAAAATATAGCTAAAAGCTGGCTATTAAATGTTAATTGCAGCACAGAGATGAAAATTAGCCTAATGCATGTGTCATGCTGTGCAAATCTTGGTTAAGTGTAGGGTAAAGAATACATTGGGAGGACCCATGCAAATGCTGCCGGCCAAATAAAATATTAACAGACTTTAAGAATACCAGCTTCTAACCTAAGAAAAGTAGAAAGGTGGCAGTCTAAAAAGGAACGGAGGGGGAGCATATTCTATAATTTTTGAAACTACGTTATGATAGAAATTGTATCTGGGAGCATTAACAACTAGGAAATGTTAAGACTTTTTAAATTTAATAAGGATTGTGTGTGCTAGAAAGAGGTCACAAGTGGAAAGGAAGGGAATTAATTACAGGCATATCTTGGAGAGATTGTGGGTTCTGTTCCACACTACTGCAGTAAAGCAAGTATCACAATAAAGCAAGTCACACAAATTTTTTGGTTTCTCATGCATATAAAAGTTATGTTTCCACTACGGTCTATTAAGTGTGCCATAGAATTATGTCTAAAAAAATCTATGTACATAAATTTATTTAAAAATACGTTATTGCTAAAAAATGCTAATGATCATCTGAGCCTTTAGCACATCATGATCTTTTTGCTGGTGGAGTGTCTTACCTTGATGTTGATGGCTGCTGATTGATCAGGTGGTTGCCAAAGGTTAGGGGAGATGTAGCAATTTCTTCAAATAAGACAACAATGAAGTTAGCTGCAATTGACTCATACTTTCATGAAAGATTTCTCTGTAGCATGCGATGCTGTTTGATAGCATTTTAGCCACAGTAGAACTTCTTTCAAAATTGGAGTCAGTCTTCTCATATCCTGCTACTGCTTTATGAACTAAGTTTACTTACAATTCTAAATCCTGTGTTGCCATTTCAACAATGTTCATAGCATCTTCTCCAGGAATAGATTCTATCTCAAGAAACCATTTTCTTTGCACATCCATAAGAAGCAAGTCTTAATCTGTTAGGTTTTATAATGAGAATGCAGCAATTCAGTTACATCTTATTGTATTCAAAAGACAGATGTGATCCCCCACCCCACATCCTAATTGTATTGCTGAATACAATTAGGATGTGGGGTGGGGGATCACATCTGTCTTTTGAATCTCATATCCCCAGCATCTAACATGAAACCTGCCAAGTAGTAGTAGCTCATTAAATATTATTAATGAGCTAACAATACAGTAGCTCATTAAAGATTTTTAATGAGCTACTGTATTGTTAGCTCACCTCAGACATATATCTAACAAGTTATGTCCAAAAGCATGATAAATGTTGTTTTAGTCACAATTCTTTTGGGTATAAGAGACAACCCCCTACCCCTCAAAACCCTTGATTTGGCTAAATTAAAAATGGAATGATTGGTTTACAGTTCAAAATAGTCCAATGCCCTCATCATGACTATAAACAGATTCACAGGAAATCTTCTGATTGATCTCATTGTTTTTACCTTTCTTCCGTAAGGATTCCATACTCAGGCATACTTTCTCCTTATGGTGACAAAATGGCAGCCAGCAGTTCCAACAATGGCTTTTAAGTTTTAATATCTTTGTAGAAAGAAAATATCTCTTCTCTAGTGAAATAGCACAGAAATTCTGAGCCTGATTTATATTGTTTAGCTTACCTCAGGCCACGGATGCATGCCCACCCTGTAGATAGGATATGACCATCTCCAGTGAAATCAGAGTAAGGGTGAAGAGAAGGAATAATTGTGTTTTTAAGAGACACTCTCACTGCAGTGTCACACTTCAAGTAGCTGGGATTGCAGGTGCATGCCACCTTGCTCAGATCACATGTGTAATGGAAAATACAGGACCCTTCCCCCAGACATACAAGGAAGCATCTTTTCAGTGATAGTTATATTAAAGTCATTTTAAAAGGTATTTTTAAGCATCTCATACAGTCAGAGTATTATTTTGAGATGCCAAAGAAATAAGAGCCAAGGAGATTGGGGTCTATTTTAAACACAAAATATGGTCAACTGAAACAATCTAAGAAGTTCCAATATATGTAAATTGATACATTATGATTTAAATGCTTAAGTGCTAAGTAAGGCACAAAGACTCTCTATACTGTAATAAAAAATTACAACTACCATTTGTCCGATATTTCCTGTTTTAAAAGCATTTTCATGGGTGTTATCTCAGTTGATTTTAAAATCATCCCTGTCAGGCTGCAGGGGAATATACTTTCATTTCCTGCATTTTCCACAGGAGACAATAGAGGCAGGAAAGGGTAGAGAAGTCCAACAGGGAGGCGTCAGATGAGAGGGGCATGCCCATCCTAGCTGCTACTGTTCTCCTGCTCTGGAAAGGGTCTTCTCTGAGATGCTTCCTACAGTGGAAGTTTCGGGGTAGTCAAAGCACAGCTTAAGTAGCCTACCATGAGCAAAGCTGTTCTTTTTTTCTTTCAAATGTTCATGTTTTAGTGTTAAAGTGTCTGTGAAGTTGCCTTCCATTCCACAGTATATCTATACTTCTTTTAATTCAAAAACGGCTTGCATCAATGTTTGAGTAACTCTGTGCTGGCTTATTCTATGTGTCCCCACTGCATTTTTGACATTGGACCCGTCACCCAAATTCAAAAAGCACCAAACAAGGGTACAGGGACATGGGGAAGTGTGTTGTGTCTCCTGAGAGGACAGGAGCTGTCATCTTCAGTCTTGAGGACTGTGTTTGATAGACGCATAACTCGGAGTCACAAAGTAGCACTCTTTCTTTGTGTATAACAGTGACAAGAGAATAATTCAAAGAAACACAGGTCTGGTGGGAGAAATCTGTACATGGCAAGTTTCTGCTAGTATACACCAAAAATTCATGCACTTAGGTTTTCTGTAATCATGTTTACTCCCCTTCATAGAGATAAATAGTAGGTTCCACAGGTTTCAAGTTTGCTAAAAGCAAATACAATTTCACAGCTTTCCAGGATATTTTATTCCTTGTAGTTTATTCCTTAATCATCACAGAATCCTTGAAATAGTTTTGCCTGATATATTGCCGTTTCTGTTTTATAAATGGGGAAACTAAAACGAAGTGATGTTCAAAGTTACACATAAGGACCAAAGTTAGAACCTGTGAGTCTTAATTACAAGTAGTCAGCCTTCCATATCCATGGTTTCCACACTCATGGATTCAACCAACTGAGCATCTGAAATGTTCAGGAAAAAAATTCCACGGGATCTCAAAAAGTAAAATTTGATTTTCTGTTGTGCTGTGTACTGCATTGAGTCTACACAAATGAAATGATGCATAGGTGTTGTATTTGGTATTATCATTAATCTATAGGTGGTTTAAAATGTACAAGAGGAAGTACATGGATTATATTTTAAAAGACTCCATTTTATATGAGACTTGAGCATCTACAGGCTTTGATATCCATGAGAGTCCTGGAACCAGTACCCCATGAATACTGAGGGAGACTGCATATTCCATTGAATTTGGCTTTTTTTTTTCCGTACTTAACTTTGGGTTTTCTGTAATCTCTTCAAGTCAAGTGAAAAGGAAAAATCTCCCTTTGACTCTGCCCCGCCTTTATTCTGGCTTTGTCATGGCTGACCATGATTTGATAACTTTTCCAGCCTTTCCAAATCTGAGATTTTGATTACCTGTGCAAGATTTCCACTTCTCTTTGACAGCAGTGTTTTGTAAGCTTTTCACAGGATAGCCCACAGGCGGAAAAATTGTACCTGTATCTCTGTTTCCTGATAGCTTTTACCAAAATGATTCCCCTGCAAAGAAAGCATTTACTTAAAATCCCCACACTGCCTTTTAAAGTCATGCTCTTTTGTCAGACATATTTGTAAATGTAGTCATGCACTCCCCGGCACATACTACTCAACTGTGGGGAGGCCAGTTTAAGAAGCAAGATAACTACCTGGGGAATGTCCGTATCTGTAGGACAAATTGGTAGAATCCACTAAAATTTCCATCTTTAACTCTTTAAATCTAATTAGATTTAGAACGCTTGTGAGTGGTACAGTCCGCTCTGGGCCCCAAGAATGGGGTTTTAGAGTTCTGATTATTTTTCCCTTGTCCGTATTCTGAATTCATGATTGTGACTTGTTCTTCCTTACTATTGTCCTGAATGAATCAGATATCTCAAGTCCAAGCAACTTACGTTTCACGGACCAAATCTTGCCATTTCATGAACACCAATTTCTTGCCTACCCTACCCCATCCTTAGTGTCATCTGCATTCACTTCCAGCAATCTAGCTTCAAGGCTATCATCATTAGATAAATTTTTATTGAGCACCTGACATTAAAAAAAAAACTCTTGTTCTCTAGGTTTTTTTTATTTTATTTTTACAGTTTTATGTTCTGTGTGAATAAAAGAACATAAGTTTGGAATCAGGCAGACACAGGATTACATTCTGGTTTTGTTACTGTCTTGGTCAGCTTTGGCTACTTTAATGAATTATAATAGAATGGGGCGTTTAGACAACAAACGTTTATTTCTCACAGTTCTGGAGGCTGGAAGTGCAAGGTCGGGATGTGATTTGGGTTCTGGTGAGGGCCCTCTTCCTGGTTTGCTCATGGCCATCTGCTTGTATCCTCACATGGTGGAAAGAGAGAGAGAGGACACAAGCCCTCTATGTCTTTTCCTATATCAGCACTAATCAGATTATGAACCAATTGCTTGCTAAAGGGCTGGCTATACACCCTGAGAAGTTAGTTATTTTCTAAATTTCAGTTGGCTTAATAATATCAAGATGCTGGGATTATTCTAAAAATTAAATAAAATGATGTAAGTGAAAGGCCTAGCATAATGCTTGCCTCATCGTGGCAAAATTTTAAAAGCTTGTATTTGAAAGTTGAACTAAAATCTGATATCAAATTCTTTTCCTCTTACTTAGTATTCTCAGAACCAAGGGCATATCATTTAACCTGAACAAGCCTCAGTTGTCTTACAAAAAGGGAAAGTAAATCCCGTGTTTTAGGTGGTCATTGCCTATAACAAATGCAACAAGTGTTAAATGTTGCTATTAAGAACCTTTGTACCATTCATTCAACTGTTTTTAGTCACTATAAACTTCTCCTATTTTCTTATGTTACTCTATCTTGTGGTAGATCATAAATCCCTCAAGGACACAAGCTTCCACTTACACATTGCTGTGTGACAGTGGTTCTGAACCTTAACTGCACCTTAGAATCAGCTGGGCAGCCTTGCAAAATTATCCACCTCTTTCTTTCACTCCAGACCAATTAATTAAGAATATATGAGAGGTGGGTTTCAAGCATAATACTTCTAAAATCTCCCTGGATGATTCTACTGTGCAGCTAGAATTGAAAACCTCAGATTTATAGAGATACCTGCCATTCCTACTAGACAACCACTTATAAAGTCATAGCTCAATCTCTCTCTGTCTCTCTGTGTGTGTCTTTTAAATAAATTTAACTTTTGTTTTAGATTCAGGGGGTCCATTTGCAGGTTTTTTACATGGGTATATTCTGTGACGCTACTAAGGTTAGAGTATGATTTGTCCTGTCACTCCCAGAAGTATAGTACTCAATCGGTAGTTTTTCACCCCTTGCCTTCTTCCCTTTCTCCCTCGTTTACAAATTCCCAATGTTTATTGGTTCCATATTTATGTCTATGTGTACCCAATGTCTAGTTTCTGTTTATAAGTGAGAACACTCAGTATTGGTTTTCTGTTCCTGTGTTAATTTGCTTAGGGTAGTGGCCTCCAGCTGCATCCATGTTGCTGCAAAGGACATGATTTCATTCTTTTTATTGCTGCGTAGTATTCCACAGGGTAGATGTGCCACATTTATCTAGTCCTCCATTGATGAAGACCTGTGTCGACTTCATGTCTTTGCTTTGTGAGTAGTGCTGCAATAAATATATGAGTGCGTGTGTCTTTTCAGTAGAATGACTTATTTTCTTTTGGATATATACCCAGTAATGAGATTGCTGAGTTAAATGGTGGTTCTATTTTAAGTTCTTTGAGAAACCTTTATACTCATTTCCAAAGTGGTTAAACTAATATACATTCCCACCAACAGTGTATAAGTGTTCCCTTTCCTCCACAGCATGCCAGCATCTATTTTTTGTCTATTAACAGCCATTCTGACTGGAATGAGATGGTATCACATTGTGGTTTTGATTTGACTTTCTCTGAAGATGAGTGAGTTTTGAGCATATTTCCATATTCATTGGCCTTTTATATGTCTTCTTTTGAGAGGGGTTTGGTCATGTTCTTTGCCCACTTTTTAATAGGTTTATTTGTTTTTCGCTTGATGAATTTCAGTTCCTTATAGATTCTGGATATTAGACCTTTGTCAGATGCATAATTATGAATATTTTCTCCCTTTCTATATGGTAGTTTATTTTGTTGATAGTTTATTTTGACGTACAGAAGCTCTTTAGTTTAAACAGCTTCTACTTGTCAATTTTTATTTTTTTGGCAAGGTGCAGTGGCTCACACCTGTAATCCTACCACTTTAGGAAGTTGAGGCAGGTGGATTGCTTGAGCTCAGGAGTTGCAGACCAGTCTGGGTAACATGGTAAAATTCTGTCTCTACAAAAATATAAAATTTAGCCAGGCATGGTGGTGTGCACCTATAGTCTCAGCTACTTGGGAGACTAGGTTGGCTTGAGCTTGGGAGGTGGAGGTTGCAGTGAGCTGTGATCACACCACTGTGCTCCATCCTGGGCAACAGAGCCAGATCATGTCTCAAAAAAAAAAAAAAAAGAAAGAAAGAAAAAGAAAAACAAAACTAAATAAATGTTTTTGTTGCAATTTCTTTTGAGGATTTAGTCATGAATTACTTGTCAAGGCCAAAGTCCTGAAGGGAATTTCTTAGGTTTTCTTCCAGGATCTTTATGGTTTGAGGTCCTACAATCAGATCTTTAATCCATCGTGAGTTAATTTTTGTATATGGTTAAAGGTACAGGTCCAGTTTCATTCTCCTGCATTGGCTAGTCAGTTATCCCAGCATCATCTATTAAAAAAGGAATCCTTTCCCCATTGCTCACTGTTGTTGAGTTTGTCAAAGATCAGATGATTGCAGGTGTGCGGCTGTTTTTTCTGGATTTTCTAGTCTGTTCCATTGGTCTATGTGTACCAGTACCATGCTGTTTTGGTTACTATCGCTTTATAGTATAGATGGAAGTTAGATAATGTGATGCCTCTGTCTTTGTTCTTTTAGTTTAACATTGTTTTGGCTATTCAGGCTCTTTTTTTGGTTTCATATGAATTTTAGAATTTTTTTTTTTTTAATTCTGTGGAAAAAATGATGTTGGTAGTTTGGTAGGAATAGCATTGAACCGTAGATTGCTTTGGGTGTCATCAACATTTTCATATTGATTCTTCCAATTCTTAAGCATGGAATGCTTTTCAATTTGTTTGTCTTATCTACAGTTTCTTTCAGCAGTGTTTTGTAGTTCTCCTTGTAGAGATCTTTCACCTTTTTGATTAGATGTATTCCTAGGTGGTTTGTGTGTGTGTGTGTGTGTGTGTGTGTGTGTGTGTGTATGTGTGTGAGCTCTTTCTTAATTTAAATCTTCACTGGTTTGGGGCTTAATTAAAAATAATTAAATACATAAATTGAGACATACATGATGAGTAACTTATGTAAAAGATTGTAATTGGTGCCCCTCCTATACAGTTATGTCACACACCCCCATAGAGAGTCAGAGATAATATAGAGAATCAGGAGAAATGGAAGCAACTCTGAGGACTTGCTCAAGCTGAGGCTATGCCACGTGGATTCCTCTAGATGTCTAGATTTCCTTATTTACAGTGCTTTACCATGAGATAAGATTTCACCATTAAGAAGTTCATTTAAATTAACAACAAAAAAACTGTTAATAAAAATATACTTGAAAGAATTGAAATGGGCTGGTGAGAGGAATAAAAAGTAATCTTGTGTAGGGGGTGAGTTCACTCACAGCCTGGGGCATTTAACTTGTGCCATTGAGGAAGCTGGACCACCACCCCAATGGGTCCTGGGGGTGGGACTGCTGTGCCAATGAGTTCGGGAGGCAGAACATGAAGCCAAAGAGGATTATTTTCAACCTCTAAGTGCTCATGTAGCTTGTCTTTCTAGATTTTGAATTTGCTTAGGACTTGTTGCCTCTTCTTTTCAATTTTCCCCTCTTGAAATGTGGATTTCTATCATATGTCTGTCCCACTGTTGTATTTTGGAAGCATAGAACTTTGGTTTTACAAGTTCATAGCCAGAGAAGAATTTTGCCTCAGTATAAATCATACCTCAGTCTTATCCCTATCTCATTTAGATGAGATTTTGGACTTTAAACTTTCAAACTGATGCTGGAACAAGTTCAGGCTTTTGGGGTTCCTGGGATACAATGAAAATATTTTGCATGCAAGGACATAAGTTTGGCGGGGTCGGGGAACAAAGGTGAAATGCTATGGACTGAATGTTTGTGTCCCCCCAAGGTTTATATGTTAAAATCCTAATATCCAATGTGATTGTATCAGGAAGTGAGGCCTTTGGAGATAATTAGATCATGAGGATGGAAGCTTCATGGGTGCGATTAGTGCTCTTATGAGGTACAGGAGCTTGCTCATGCTGTTTATTCTCTGCTATCTGAAGAAACAACAAGAAGATAGCCATCTGAAAACCAGAAAGAGTTCCTTCACCAGACACCAGATCTGCCAGCACCTTGATCTTGATTTCCCAGCCTCCAGAAGTGTGAGAAAAGGATTTCTGTTGCTTAAGGCAAAGGGGGAAAAAAAAGAAATAGGATTACTGAACACACTGGGGAGGAATGCTCATGGCAGGACTTGGGAAGCCTGCAAATAAAACTTCAGTCTCTTTCATTACCCATGTTTCTTTCCTGGCATGGGTCACACTTTAAATTTATAATATTTACTTGTACCTTTTTTCTCTCATCACTGGATGCTCAATGTTTTGCACAGAGCCTGACACAAATTAGGCACTAAACATATACTTATTGAATGAATAAGTGAGTGAATGCACAAATGAATGACACCAATGAGCCTGAAAGGGTCAATGAATCAGAAGACTCATTTATCTTCTGTTAAGATCCCTCTTGCTTCTGAACATACTGAGAAGGGAAACATCATCAATGACTTCTCTAGTATCAGTGAGGAGATGCTTCCTTTGAGCATTAGATCCTTGACGCTAGGGAGCAGTTTTCCTCAGGTTCAGAAATATCCTAATCACCAGCCACATGTAAGGCATTGTTATCAGTCATAACGAGAGAATAAAACTGCGTAAGTCAGGATACATGTTTAAACTCTTTAAAACATATTTTAAGATTCAAGAAAGAAACGCAAATAACTTAAACCTAAGGCATAATAATATGCTGTGAAAATGTGGCATATGATGTTCTTTGGGAGCATAGAGCCAGATATTGAGAAATGCCCTTTAAAAGTTGCTTTAGTTTTGGTGATTGCTTATTAATTTTTATTTCTAAGGTAATATCTTCTCATGAATAAGACTGATACATACATATGGTATCTGGTGAAAAGCCTCCCTCTCACCTCTTTCCTCCATCATCTCCAGCCCCACTAACCCAAATAAGAAAGTCCCTTATGTCCTTTCAGAGTTCCTTTCTACAAAGCTAAGCCAAAAAAGAAAATACTGATATATGTATTCTTATTTTTCTCCATTTTTTACTTTTTACTAAAAATGTAGTATATTATACATACTTTTCTGCACATGCTGTATGCATTTAACAGTATAAATTGGAGATCTTTGCATATCAATACACACAACCTTCAGAGTTTGCTTTTAAGCTGGCTCTTAAAGAGGAGTCTTGTTAAAGAAAAAAAAAAAAAACAGGCGAAGGTAATTTCAGAGAAATGACCAGGAAAGTTTGGAAAAGCAAGATTATCCTGTTTATCTGGCATACAGAGGAGGATAAAGGGAGTCATTTGAGATAAAGCAGGTGGAGACTCCTTACGGGTGATGCACATGCCTTGGGGGAACATTATTGGGTGAATAAAGATGTGATGGAACATCAGAGTGCTGTAGGAAAATCAGTGCACAGCAGGGGGACAGAAGATAGAGATAAGAAATAGGGAGACAACCTAGGAAGCTAATCTAAATCTAAACCAGGTATGGTGGTGAAAAAAAAAATCGCAGGAAAAGGATATAAATCTTAGAGACATTGGGGAGATGTATTCCACAGCAGCAGTTGTCTACCCTTTTTGTCCAGCTGTCACACATGATAAAATTCATTTGCACTATTCAATCCTGTGGGCCTATTTAGTGATATGTACATTTCCCAGCTTGCTAGCCTCACTTCTATCCATTCCTCTAGAAGAAAATAATTCAGACTTTATATGACTGAGAATGATGACTTATAGAGTTGATTTTGACTCCCCTCTATTTGATATACTTGTCAAAAAGTAAATCGTTTATAACTTTGGCATTTTATTATTAGCAATAGTAAATTATTTTGCAGCTGATTGACAAGGTAGTCTAACATGCCAGCTTGGAACCACTGATTCCCAGAACTTGGTAACTAATCCTGAATGGGGTTTTAAAGAGGACTGTGTGGGAGGAAAGAGTTGATGCAAATCCGAGTGCCTGGATGCTTGGGATATAATTAATAAAGATGGAAAATGGAGCAAGAACATAGTTTTGTAACAGTGAAGGCAGAGAACAGCAGGCATAATCAGCTATGTGCCTTAAATTATATTTGGAAATCTAAACCTTAAAATGTTCAGAGTAAATATATGAATAAGCACATGGCCTGAGCCTCTTCATTTATTCAGTCTATTCCAGTAGACCACAGTGATTTAGAGGATGAGTCTAAAATCAGACACCCTAGATTTGAGTGCTCTCTCTGCTACTTATTAGATTTATGACATTAGGCAAGTTACTTGACATTTCTGTGCCTCAATTTTCATATCTATAAAGTGGGAAAATTGTAATACCTAATTCCTAAGTTTGCAAAAGGGAAAAAATGAACTAGTTCATGAAAAGTGCTTAGAACAGTCCCTGGCATATAATAAGAATTCAATTAATATTGTCACTACTTATTACAGAAATATTTGTTTAGGGTTTACCATTGACTGTACAACGTGTTATGCTCAGTGTTGAGCAAAGCACTTTTATTTCTACCCTCAGAGTGCAGCGGAATGATGAGCTTTAAGACAAGAAGCACTAACAGTAGTCACGATTGCTCCTGAAGAGAAAGAAATGGGAGAGATCTGTGTTACTGCACAGGAAGTTCTCTGATAAGTTAATGTGTGCAAAGAAGAGTAAGGAGTTAAAACATATAAAGATGCATGTGTAGAAGGAGGGAGGAAGTGTATATCATAAAGACAGGTATAGAAACAATACTTCAGGACACTAAAGTCCAGAATGAGATGAGAATTGCAAAACTTGCAAACAACTGAAAAAGCCTTTCCTGATATTTTCTGAGCAAAAAAACTGATCAAGTAGAATACAGAACAGACACCAAAGCCAGACAAGATGCTGCAAGAAAAGAACTGTAGATCAATACCCTTAATGAATACAGGTGTAAAAATCTCCAACAAAATACTGGCAAATTAAACCTTGCAGCACGTTAAAAGTATGTTATATTCCATGACCAAGTGGGATCTAACCCAGAAATGGAAGGATGGTTCTATATAAAGTCAATCAGTATAATCCAAAATGAGGGGAAAAAACTCCTGCATCTCAATAGATGTGGAGAAAGCATTTGACAAATTCAACACTCTTTCATGGAAAAAAAATCTCTTAGCAAACTAAGTACAAAAGGGAATTTCCATGCATTTATGAAAGACCCATAGTTAACATACTTGGTAGTAAAAGACTAAAATACTTTTCTCTAAGATCAGGAACAAGACAAGAATGTTAATTTTCATCACTACTACTCAATATTTTACTGAAAGTTCTAGCCAGGGAAATTAGGTAAGAAAAGAAAGAAAAACCATCCAAATTCGAAAGGAAGAAGTAAAACTATCTATTTTTAGATGATATGATTCTGTAAATAGAAAATCCCAAAGAATTCACAAAATGACTGCTAGAGGTAAGAAATGAATTCAGCAAAGTTGCAGGGTACAAGAATAACACACAGAAATCAGCTGTGTTTCTGTATACTAGCAGTGAACAATCCAAAAAGGAGATTCTGAAAACAATTCCATTTACAATAACATCCAAAAGAATAAAATACCTATGAATAGGAAGCAAAAGCCTTCATAAAAACTATAAAGTATTACTGAAAGAATTAAAGACCTAATTGAATGGAAAGACATCCTATGTTCATGAACTGGAGGACATAGTATTGTTAAAATGGCAATATTCCACAAAGAAATCTACAGGTTCAATGCAATCACTACCAAAATTCCAATGGCCTTTTTGCAGATGTGGAAAAGCCAAACTTCAAATGCATGCAAAATTCCAAGGGGTCCTGAATAACCAAAAGAATATTTTAAAAGAAAAATAAAGTTGGACAATTTATACTTCCCAATATCAAAACTTACTACAGAGCTATGGTAATCAAAAGAGTGTGGTACTGGCAAAACTATAGACATTTAGACCCATGAAATAGAATAGAGAATCCAGAAATAAATTTAAATATCTATAGTCAATTCATTTTTAACAATGAGGCCAGGAACTTTCAATAGGGAGAGAATAGTCTCTTCAACAGAAGGTGTTGGGACAACTGGATAAGCACATGCCAAAGAATGAATTTAGACTCTTCCTTAGTCCATTACAAAACTAACCCAAATGGGATAAATGGCTTAAATAAAAGAGAGAAAACAATAAAGCTACTAGGAAAATACATTCAAGTAAATCTTCATCATCTTGGATATGACAATGGGTTCTTAGATTTGGCACCAAAAACACAAACAACAAAAGAAGAGAAATAGATACATTAGACTTTATAAAAGTTAAGACCTTTTGTGCATCAGAGGACATTATCAAAAACGTGAAAAGAAAACATACAGGACAGGAGAAAATATTAGCAAATCATATATGTAATAAAGTCTTAATACCCAAATATAAAAGAACGTCTACAGCTCTCAACAACAAAAGATGAACAACCCAATTTTAAAAATGGGCAAAAGATCTGAAGAGACATTTCTCCAAAGAAGATATGCAAATGGTCAATGAGCATATGAAAAACATGTCCAACATCATTAATAATTAAGGAAGTGAAAATCAAAACCACAAAGTTTGAGATTAGTCTGGGCAACATGATGAAACCCCACCTCTATAGAAAATATAAAAGTTAGCCAGGTGTGGTGGCCTGCACCTGTAGTCCCAGCTTCTTGAGAGGCTGAAGTGGGAGGGTCACTTGAGTCCTGAAGGTCGAGGTTGCAGTGAATCGTGATTCAGCCACCGTGTTCCAGCCTGTGTGACATAGTGAGACTCTGTCTCAAAAAACAAAAAAGAAAAAAAAATCCCTGAAACCACAATGAGATACCACTTTATACCTTCTAGAAAGGCTAAAAATAGTCATATTATTAATACATAAATCATTTAAAATAATAAAAACAAAAATGAAATAAAGCAAATATGCATAATTTTAAAAAACAAAAAAGAAAATAATTGTTCTGTAGATATGGAAAAGTAGAAATGTTTTACATTGCTAGCAAGAATGTAAAATCATGCAGCCACTGCGAGAAACAGTTTGAAGATTCCTCAAAAAGTTAATCATACAATTACCAATACGACCCAGCAACTCCACTCCTATGTATAGATGTAAGAGACATGAAAACATATGCCCATGCAGCAACTTGTATATGAATATCTATATTAGCATTATTCATTAATAGTAAAAAGATGGAAACAACTCAAGTGTCCATAAAAGAATGACTGGATGAATACATTGTGTTATATACATAAAATGCAATATGATTCAGCCATACAAATAATGAAACATTAAAATATTGCATTGTAAACCATAAATACATATAATTTGTCATTTGTCAATTTAAAAATAAAACAATTTTTTAAATGACATATTGATGTGTAGCACCACTTGGATGAACCTTCCCGTTTGCCCCAAGAATTCTTGCAGAAGGCACTTGCAGCCACAGCGTTTACCCCAAGATAACTTTGCCATGAACTTTCCTGCTTTTATTATTATTTTTGCATCATTATAGCATATGGACTTTGGAAACAAAAGACATCATTCTATATATAGCATTCTGCTTTTAGTAGCGGTATTTCCATTTACAACATATAGTAATACTTGGTGGCTGAAAATGTCAAATCCTAGAAAATGTTGCATTCCTATGCATGAAGTTAACATCATTTTCCAACAGTTGGTCAAAGATTCATTTGATGAATCCCATTTTTCAGAAATAGACAATTCTGATGATTCAGATGATTCTGATGTTATTTCTGTTTCGAACTAACTCCAAGAACAGTTTTTATATTTTATTTTTGCATTGAAAATCAGTCAGATTTGCTTCAGCCTCAAAGAGCATGTTTATGTAAAATTAAATGAGCACTCACAGCAAGGTTCACTTTTTTTTTTTCTATACGGGAAAAGGGTTAGACACATTATGCTAAATGAAAAAGGCCAGACACAAATAATCACATATTGTATAATTCCTTTCATATGAAATATACAGAGTAGTCAAATGCATGCAAACAGAAAGCAGATTAGAGGTTAGCAGGAGCTGGGGGGAGGAGGGAGCAGGAAGTGATCACCTAATGAGTATGGGGGATTCTTCTAGGGTAATTAAAACTTTTTTTCTTTTTTTGAGACAGGATCTTGCTCTGCCATTTAGGCTGAGTGCAGTGCTGTGAGCACGGCTCACTGCAGCCTTGACCTCCCAGGCTCAAGGGATCCTCCTAACTCAGCCTCTAGTGTAGCTGGGGCTACAGGAATGCACCGCCATGCCCGGCTATTTCTTTATTTTTGGGAAGCCAGGATCTCACTGTGTTGCTCAAGCTGGTATCAAACTCCTGGACACAAACAGATGCTCCCGCCTTGGTCTCCTGGAGTGCTGGGAACACAGCATGAGCCACCATGCCTGGCCATGAAAACATTTTGAAACTAGAGAGTGTTGGTGCTGCACAACATTGTAAATGTACTAAATGCCACCGAACCATACACTTAACTCAGTGTATTAAATGGTTAATCGTATGCTATGTGAATTCATCTCAATTTAAAAGAAAGTAGAAAAGAAGAAAGGAAGAGATTTGTGGGAGGGAGGGAGAGACGGGACACCAGCCTGGCAGCCAATAGTGTTGAGTTAACAAGAAGTGAAGAGCTGCCAGGCCTCTTGAATTGTAAAGCATAACGGAGACTTTTTTTTTTTGAGAGAATTGGAGAACAGTTATAAGACATTGCCTGGTTTCTTAAAGTTCGTTCAAGTTGCCAAATGCAGGTGAATTACCTGTGTAGGGAATGAACGAATGGGCTGATGTGATTGTGGGACCACGTTTGTCATCTTTGAGAAATCATAGACAATGAGAAAGGGGGTAGGGCAGTGGATATGGACAACAGCAAAGTTTTCGTAAAGGGGAAAATAGCTTCTGAATTTGGCGAATGCTATAGAAAGGAGGAAGCTAAATTTATCAAGGCATCAAAGATCTTCCTGTGAACAAAATGGAAAAATGTGGACTCTAATAGTAGTAGGGTTAAGTAGTTTAAATTTGCTGGCTAAATAATTGCTAGTTTAATTGCTTGTTGAATATCCAAGGAGTATAGATTAATGGATGGATAGCAATCTGGAAGGAGACCTTGATAATTACATCCTAGGGCCTTTTTCTATTGCTTATACCAACTCACTACTTAAATTTAGATTCAGAGTGTATAGAATGGTAGTAAGAAACCTTGTGCAAGAATAAAAGTAAAGTAAAACTATCCATGCAATTATAAATGAAAAGGATTTAACTTGATAACCTTTCTTGTGAGAAACGATCAACATAGTGAATGCAAGATGCTTTTATTCCTCAATATTGAGTGTCTGCTATATGTTAGGTACTCTGCTAGCTACTAAACACATAAGATGTTGTGGTCTCTCCAGGAGCCTATAGTTAAGTAAGAATGCATAACTCAGAGCAGACTAGCTATTGCAAAATCATCTTAGAAATTTTAGCAGTTAGTTTCTTGCTCAAGTCCCAGTATCATATGGGTCAGCAGTAAGGGACACGCTCTCAATCAGGCTTTTAAAGACCAAGATTTCTGTTGTTTTATGGCTTCACCATCTTTAGAACCTTGGAGCTCTTCACTCTCTCTGCATCTGGTCAGCAGACAAGGGAAGAGAGAGAATATGGAGGATGCCACCATCTCTTGCTTGTCCCATCTAATCACCATACGATCTTATCTAACTGAAAAAGCCTGGGAAGTATAGCCCTCCCACTGTGCCCAGAAGGAAAAGGGAAAATACATTTGGGTAATAGCTAGCTGATTTCCACCCCAAGGGGAAGAACAGACACATTAAAAGGCACTTATAGAATGATATAGTCAATATTAGGTTAGTGCAAAAGTAATTGTGGTTTAGCCATTAAAAGTAATTTAAAAGTAATTTGCCATTAAAAGTTATGGCAAAACTGCAATTACTTTTGCACCAACACAATACCATCAGTATTGCAGAGATACAGGAGATGCTAAAACAACACCAAAAAGGCTTATTGAAGGAGCCTGGACTGGAGGGGTCAGAGATTTTCGAAGAAGGTGATACCTGAGCTGAGTCTATGAGAATGATTTTGTAGTGGGGTTAATTTGACAAACAGGAGAGGGTTTTGAAAGAGACAGAAACCCAGAAAATGCAAATGAAAGACCTTGGAGGGACCCTAAGCTTAAGAGGGAGGACTTGTAGTCTGCCAGGAGATGGGGTGTGGCTGTCTTGGCGTTCATGTTAATCTCTGGCTTTTGAGACAAATGATGTGGCTTAAGTAGGAAGAGGTCATCTTATTTTGCTCCATCGTCTAGTTTACAGAACTTCTTTATAGGGGCAGCGATCAGAAAATGGTCCATTTTGGTAGTGTGCCTTACCTTGTAAAGCATCATTTAACCCCTTCCAAAGCATATCTCATGGGCCTCAATAGAACCCTTCCACCAGCCAAAGCTGTGAAGGCAACCTGATACAAATGCCCCATTATGATTAGTGGATTTCCATTGCCTTCCCTAAGAGACAAGCCATGGAGGTGTGATTTGCATATCAATTGAAACAGCGATCTTATCTGCGAGAAAAATGCATCTGAAAGAGGAAGATTCTACACTATCTTGAATCCAAGATTTTCATTTTCAGAGGACTTCAAACCACTGACTAAAATGGAGGGTGTGGCTGCCCCCAAGCCTGAGAGAGCAAGCAAGGGGCAGCAGGAGCTCTGCCCAGTTCTAGCGGCCTAAGCAGTTCTGTTCTAGGTATAGGGGTCTCAGGGGAAAGCAGAAACCCCAAAGCAATTTCATTATCTTCAAACTCTTAGACAAGGGGAGACCAACATGAGCAGGTTCGGGCTGTTCTCACACTGGCGTGGTCTTTCTGGCAGCCAGCACCACAGGAACAAGCTTCTGCAGCCCTTGGTTCTAGGGTCCTTCCTTGGTTTTCTGCCCTTGGTCACTAGGCTAGCTGCAAGATTTAAAGATGCCCTAGCCAGCTTCAGGAGAATGTTTAGGCCCTAATTTCAGCATCCCACTGGTTCCCAAATGGAAAACAGGGATCCTAGCTGCCAGAGTGAGCTCAAACCTTTCATGTCTCAAAAATTGGAATAATGCTACTCAGCTGTGTGTAAAATAAAATGTAAATAATATTTTTTTACATAGCAGGGATTGTAAAAACTAGATGCTTAAAGCACAAACCAAACATCACACATGCAGAAATCATCAAAATCCAAGTTCCAGCTTTGTTCTTTGCCCTAACAAGGGAGGCACAGTGCAGTGAAAAAGGTAAATATTTTGATGTCAAGGTGATCTATGTTCAAGTCTAGGTCTTTTAAGATGTGTGGCATTGGGCCTGAGACTCCATTTCCCCCAATTTTGATTTCCCTATCTAAAAAACGGCAATGAATATTCTTACCTCATTGTGAGAATTAGCTTAGAACACTGCTGTAGCATGTCTAGTTCAGGAATGGTATACAGTAAGTGCTCAATAAATATTATTCTATTCTTTTGCTTTCCCTATAAACCTTTGGCTTCTGCTGATACTTCAATTGTGGGAAACTCCCAAGCCTTTGTCTTGCTGGCATCTCAGACTCATTAGGTCTGAAGGTGAGTCATTTCATTTACTTCAAAACCAGCTCTCTGTTTCAACTTCCATTTTAAACAGCACTACCATTTTCTCAAAAGACTCACTTATTTGACTCACCCCTCTCCTAGTGACCAGCCCACATCAGTCACCAAATTTTATTAGTTTCCTTCTGTGATGTCTGAAATAGCCTCATTACACCTTGCAAATCCATACTTTTAAAGTTATAGAAACATCACAGATGTCAAAGCCACTGAGGAGTTTAGAGTAGAAGTCTGACCTGGTGAAATCAGGCTTTAAAGATTTTTTTTTTGGCCTACTGCTGCTAAAGGTGAGGCTCAGAACTGCTACAGAGAGGAGGATCAGGACTGGAAGACAGTGGAGTGTAGGGAATCCCGGAGAAACAAAGCCAGTTAAACGGAGCATACATCATAAGGACATTTTCTTGTTTACTGGAAGTTGAGGGCTTCAGACTTTGATCAATCCAATGGTTCTTAGACATGCTTTACTAAACTTGAACCCACATTTTGCTCTGAGCCTTTTGCCTACTGGATTACGGATTATTAATTTACTTCCACTTTTCATCCCATTTAATATTTGAGAATGCTGAAGCCCAATGAGGTAAAATGACTTTTCCGAAGTTTTCCAGTAGGTCAACCAAGAATGTGTTATTTGCCCTATTTCTTCTCCTCTCAGAGCTTAGCTCTATACAAGCCAATCTGAAATAAACAGAACATCTTAGACTCCATTATCTTCTGAATATAAATGCTGAAGCATGAATGTTAATGCCCAGATTTGGAGTAATTGTAGCTTCTCCCTGCTCCTACATGCTACCTGCTGTACATGCTACAGGGCCTTTGCTGACAGCACCCAGAATACTCTACTGGTTATTTCTGAGAGAACTAAGGAGAAAGAAGCAGCTCCCACACGTGCTGGGACAAGTTCACTCACGCTTGTGTCAGACCTGACCAAACGGCTGGCTGGGCATCTGGGAGAATTGTGGCCCGTCTGCCAGTGCTGTGTGCTGCATGCCCTCCTGCTGTTTCACTGGGCCCAGAGCTTCTCCTCTGGAAGACTTCCTTAGTCCTCAGGGTGTCATGGCTGCACTGAGACCTACGCTAAGTATGGGTGGTCCTAAGAAAGTCCCTTTTTCCTCAACTCAATTTCACACTTGCTTACTTAGGCCCTGAAGCGGTGTTGCTTATGCCCAAGGTCTCACACATCTTCCAAAACCTCTTCCAGGTTCTGTCCACAGTCCTTCCTCCCTCTGTCTTAAATGAAACAAATAAGTAATTGATCAAATAAACAAATTTCTGTCCCCCAGAGAAGACAGACACCATACCTCTCTTCCACTGGCATCATCTCTCCTCTGGTGCTCTTTGAAGGAAACAAACCAACAAAGCTTTTTTCCTTTTCTTAGATGAGTATTTGGGCAAAGAGGTATCCCCAACTCCTACTTGGGACATGTCTATGATTCTACGCTCCAACTCAGCCAGAATTCCTTATTATTTTGCAAAACTTCTGTGCAATGACAACCATGTGTATTAGTGGGTTCATATTTGACATGTTCCTGATGCTGATACCAGTCCCTGGCTTATGCATATTAGTGACTCAGTAAAAATATTTCTTTTAGGAGAAGTCTCCTGGTGGCAGCACCGTGCAAAAAAATTGCTATTGTCTTTGATAGTTTGATTCCACAGGGACTAGTCATGTAGACAACAGCAAAACCACCATTCTGAGGCCACAGCCCACACCTTGCCCAAGATATCTGTGTTTGGATAGCGCTATAGGGGTGGGCAATCTTGTATGTAGGATACATATTCTTGAGACTCATTTGGGTATGGGTTCCTTCAGGAAGTCTGCCCTGATTGCCAGTATGAGTTAGGTGTCCTCCATAGCATTCCCACTGAACCCTTTACTTGTCTCCATCATAGTACTTTCCATTCTGTGCTATGATTATCATTTAATCATTCATATTCTCCACTGGACTATGAAAAGGTCTATTTTATTTGCTTTTGTAAACCTAGAAGCTGATATGAGACCTAGAACTTGAGGAGTAGGTTGGCTTTCTATTGCTATGCAAAAACACAAATACATAAAATTGAAGCTCTCGACATGGATTCTACATCCCCCACCTCTTACCCTTGTCTCCTTCTCCAGCTTTATCTTTCTCTTTGCTCATTTCTCAAAGGTCAAGTATATTGGCTTCTTTCAGATACTTAAATATCCCATGTTCCCTCCTGCTAAAGGAAGTTTTCCTGGTTTGGCCCTTATAATCTAAGCTCTCAGCTCATATTTCACTTTCTTAACAAAGCCTCTGCTTCTACCTTACTCCAATGCATGCAACACCCATCACCTCCTACCTCACTCCATTCCAGATTAGGTTCCTTTGCTCTGAGAGCTCACAGAACCGTGTTCTGTGTTTTCCAAGCACTCACCTTGCAACTACACTCATGGCTGTGCCTATGTGATGAATCTTCCCACCCACACCTCTTATTAAATTTTGATTCCCAAAGAAAAGAATTTCATAGTATATTCCTCGTGATCAGCACAGTGCCTGACATATAAACTGTGCAAAATTAATATTGTGGAATAAATAAAATGTTTGCTGAATGGGTACGTGAGTGAATTAATGAATTCAGATAAATTATGCCAGACCACTGAAGGCAGAGAGAATACTGTTGGAACTCAAAATACCTCAGGGTTTATTGCATTATTTTGTTAAATTTAGATAAGTGGCCTTTTGATGAGCACCAATAACAAATTTGCTTAATGATTTCAGGTGCACCATGAAAATATTTATGAAATCTGTTTTCCAGGATGAGAAAATAAAACTCAGGTTAATTTTTAAATTAATAACATGACTAAGGCAAAACGCTAATACAGTTGCTATGTACTTATAGATGTATTTAAATAGTATGCACGTAGAATTAGTGATGTATTCATGATTTTCAAATACTTCCTACTGGCACATGCAGATAATATGAAAGAACATTTAACAGGATATACTTAAACTACTAAGATACTTAAAATAATGACACTTTTAGAAGAAAGTCACAGAGATATTTGAGGAGCCAATTCAAAGGACTTACAACTTGGTGTTATATTGGCAGAGCTAATGTTTTATAATTAAAACAGAATACAGTCATCCCTCATATCTATAGGAGATTAGTTCCAGGGCCCCTCCTGGATACCAAACTCAACAATGCTCAAGTCTCTAATATTAAATGGGGTAGTATTTGCATTTAACCTACTCACATCATCCTGGATACTTTAAATCATCTCTAGAATACTGCAATTTAACCTAATACAATGTAAATGTTGTATATATAGTTGTTATACTGTACTGTTTAGGTAATAATAAAAGTCTGTACATATTCAGTACAGACACAATCATTTTTATTATTTTTCCCAAATATTTTTGATGTGAGTTTGTTTGAATTCAAACAATGCCGAGCCACAGATACAGAGGGCCAACTGTACTTATACTTCACACAACAAAGGCACATATTATCTGGAGGAAGCTCAGGAAGGACATAGACTTCAGTGTCATCCAAACACAGATTTGCATCCTGATTTCACTGCTCTCCAGCTGTGTAAAGTTGGGCAAGACAGCCATATTGGCTTCCTTTCTTTTCCTTGAAATTCACAAGTCCCTCCTGCCTCAAGGATTTTGCCTTTGGCTGGCTCTTTCTCATCTTTCAGATTTCAGATCATATTTTTTTTCTCTGAGAAAAGGCTGTTTTTAGTCATGTTCCTTGGGCAGCAGATTCTGACATGCTGGTGTGTTTGCAGAAAGTTGATTGGGAAATGCCCTTGGGAATAATACTTGTGAGAGGGTAAGGGAAGTACGATTGGGCAGAGAGAGGAGTTGAGCTCTGATGCACTCACAACAGAGGTCTCAGCCAGTCTCACAAGGAGCTTAGGGGTGGGATAGCCTTTCAGAATCATCCTATATTTGGCATCTAATGTCCTATCAATCGGACATCAGATGCAAGCTGCACCTGGGAATGGGGAGTCATGGGAGTGAGGTGGCTCCCGTCAGCCAAGGACAATTCCCAGAGTGATTCAGCTGTGAGCCCATGGAAGCCAACATTCCGGCAGCTGGGGACCTCGCGTCCTGAAGGGGATTAGGGTGATGCACCACAGCATCCGCTGGAGGCCAAGTAGGATAGACATCTTTGTACATTGCATTCTATCAAATCACTCTGTTTGTTTGATTTATATTTTATCATGCCATATGTTTTAAAATTAATTGATCCATTTGTTCTTTGCTTGCCTTCTGTTCTCAAGAAGTAGAGTTAGCTCTTGAGGGCAAAGAACCTACCAGAGAACAATGTCTAGTCAGTACTTAGTAAGTGTTGATTGAATAAATGAATGGTGAATGAATGAATCAGGTCTCTTTGATGAACTCTACATCACTTGCCATCACAATTAGGATGTCCAAAGCTTACTGTACAGAGTAAGGGGTCATTTTATAAAGTAGCTACGTCTGTAATATGTGGAAGGAATAAAGCAACACTAGACTCTAATTCTCATTCTGAAAGTAGAAATAGAATATGATCTCAAATTGTAATATCAGATCTATTATAATTTCCAAGTAAGTTATCCAAAGGAAAAAAAGTTAAATGTTTTATTTTAATTAGTAAGGTAATGGATATGTTATTGTGGAAAATGTCAGCAATACAAAAACTATAAATAAGATGATAAAATTTATCCATTACCAAAACGCAGAGAATGATGACCACTGTTAGTATATTCTGGTATGTTCATTCTCAACTTTTTTCCATTTCTATTTTCTACATAATTGAATTGTACTGCTTCTATAGTTTTGTTTTGTTTCTTTCCTTCAGCATCATATAAAGTTTTCTGATCTTCAAAATCCTTTAGGAATATCATTTTTAAAGGACTAATTTTTAGTCCTTTAAAATTAAATTCAGTTACAACATTATTATTTAAGCATATTACCATGATTGGATAATTACATTGTTTCCATTTTTTTGTGATTACAAACAATTTCTAGGAAATCTCCCTTATAACCAGATTTATTAATGATTATTCTTTTAAATGCTCAGATGATCTAATTTGTTAATCATATGCCTCATTTGTCAGTTAGATCAAATCATTCCCCTTCATTAAAGTCTTTTATCAGAAATAATAGAGTAGAAACAATCACAAAGCTAAAAGTAAGACACTCTGAGTTAGAATCCAGGTTGCCAGCTTACTAGTGATGTAGCCTTGGGAAAGTGGTGTACTTTTCTACCAGGGGCCTCAGTTTCTTTGCTTGTAAAATGGAATGATTGAGCTAGATAACCTCTGAAAACCCTTTTTGCTGTAGTATCCTATACTATTATGACTGTTTCTTCTTTTCTCCCAGAAACAGCTTCATGGGCTCAAATTCAGGCCTCTTTGACATTCTGAGTTAACTAGAAATCTTCTCTGATTTCCTGTATTTCTGATTTAATTTCCTACCCTTTATCCAATTTTGGCTCATCCTTAATCTTCTTATTTAGGTCTTACTGTAGTTCCTTCTTTCACTGCCATCCATTAAGCTGAGATGAACCCTCTCTTCTTGATCTTTTACCTACTCAGTACCTAATTCTTCTTTAATCCTGTCTCAACATTTAATATTTTTTTTCTGCAAAACCGTTTGATGTTCAGTGCTCACAAAGATTGTTCAACCTTCTGCTTTCTCTTTTTCTGCAAAAATAAATGCAAACAAAATGTTGGGTAAAAGAATGAAAGGAAGTAAAGTTAAACCAAGTAACATGATATAGCACACATCTGGCATTTTTAATACATTTTGCCTGTAACAGACTGTATGTGGTATGGGGATTGGGAGTGAGGGTGTGGGAAGGGGCAGGATACGCTGAGGACTGCCTGAAAGGCCAAAGAGTATTTCAGTCAGTGAGTAAGGTTAATAGAGGCCCATGTGTCACATTACTCTTAATCTCCTAGTAAAAATGATGATAGTAGTCAGTAATTGGTAACATTTTAAATTGCTTTTTATGTGGCATGTGTTATAGTAAGTACATGAATGTACAATGTCTTCCTAAATCCTCAGAAACCCCTGTGAGGTAGAAATTATTACTACTTCCAACTGGTAGATGGGGAAACTGGTGTTAAAATCATTTTCCTATATTATAACAAATTTACAGTAAATATATAAAATCCCAGGAGGGTAGTTAGTATAATGGCAGATTTGGGTTATACTGTGTATCAGAATGTTTTATGTTCCAAGTTGTCTCAACTAGGATTTATGCAAAATCAAAGCCTGAAGCAAGGGTTTAGCAAGGTGATTCCAGGAATCAGGAGTGAGGAAACAGAGAGAGAAAGGGGGAGAGCAAAATAAGGGTCATGGAGACCACCACTGAAGGCACCTCTGGAGAGCAGTCTGTCTCTGTCGCCAAGATCAAATCTCCTGGGAGTGCAAAGACTGACATTCTTTCTTTAGTGTGTACTATCTTTTCTGAAACTGGGTTTTCGGAAAATAAAAATTTGGAGATGCTGATAGGCAAGATAAGGGCTTACTTTGTTTTATTATGCTCTGCTATACTTGCTTGAGAGATGTTGCATTTTTCACACATTGAAGGCTTGTGGCAACTCTATGCCTAAGAAATCCATAGGCGCCATGTTTTTCAACAGCATGTTCTAACTTAATGTCTCTTGCTCACGTTTTGGCCATTTGTACAATATTTCAAACTTTTTCATTATTATTATAACAGTTCTGCTGATCTGTGATCAGTGATCTTTGTGGTTACTACTGTAATTGTTTCAAGGAAGCAAGAACTGTGTCCATACAAGATGTTGAATGTAATCAATCAAGGTTGTATTTTGACTGTTCCACTGACCTGCCATTACCCTGTGTCTCTCTGTTTCCTCAGACCTCCCTAACCCCTAAAACACAACAATATTGAAGTTAGGCCAATTAGTAACCTACAAATGTCAGGCGTGGTGACTCACACCTGTAATCCCAGCACTTTAGGAGGCCAAGGTGGGTGGATCATGAGGTCATGAGTTCAAGACTAGCCTGGCCAACATGGTGAAACCTCATCTCTACTAAAAATATAAAAATTAGCCAGATATGGTGGCACCTCCCTGTAATCCCAGCTACTCGAAAGGCTGAGGCAAGAGAATCACTTGAACCCAGGAGGTAGAGGTTGCAGTGAGCTGAGATTGCACCACTGCACTCCAGCCTGGGCAACAGAGTGAGACTGGCTCAAAAAATAAAAATAATAATAATCTGCAATGGCCTCAAAGTGTCAGATGAAAAAGTAAGAGTCTTACATTCTGTCATTTTAAATCAAGAGCTAGAAATGAGTAATAAGGAAGGCATGTTAAAAGCCGAGATAGGCTTTTATGCCAGAGTTAGCCAAACTTTGAATAAAAAGGAAAAGTTATTTAAGGAAATTAAGAGTGCAACTCCAGTAAACACATGTACAGTAAGAAGGCAAAACAGCATTACTGCTGATGTGGAGAAAGTCTAAGTGGTCTAGACGGATAATTAAACCAGCCACAACATTCTCTTAAACCAAAGCCTAATCTAGAGCAAGGCCCTAAGTCTCGTCAATTCTATGAAGGCTAAGAGAGGTTAGCTGCAGAATAAAGTTTGAAGCTAGCAAAGGTGAGCTCTTAAGATTTAAAGAATGAAACCATCTCCTGACATAAAAGTGCAAGGTGAAGCAGCAAGTACTGATGTAGAAGCTATAAGTTATCCAGAAGATCTAGCCAGATCATTAATGATGGTGGCTACACTAAACAACACATTTTCATTACAAACAAAAGAGCGTTCTGGAAGATGCCATCTAGGACTTTCATAGCTAGAAAGGAGAAGTTGATACCCAGCTTCAAAATGTCAAAGGACAGGCTAACTCTTGTTAAGGGCTAATGCAGCTGGTGACTTTATATTTGTGAAAGGAAAATAAAATCTTGAGACCCCAATTCACCGTGCCAAAAGGCAAAATTAAGCTGAAAGCTGAGCCATGCAAGTAACTGCCTTTCCTTTTGTTCCTAAGCAGGTAAAAGGCCAGATATTGCCACAGGTAACTCTGTGTTCACTTACATAATTTGCTCTCCTCTCTTCCTGAATCCTTATAAGATGTGGATTCAGTAATGCAACTATACTATCCCTCTTTCCCCTCTAGCCTGGTTTCCCCCTTTAAAGATTGAAGCCCTCAAAATCATCTTTGGAAAAGGCATGGACCATGGAGTGTTCCTGTGGTTCTGTGTTCCTTTTTTGCTGGGCATGTCTTTAACAATAGAAACATAAACTTCTAAATGGATTGAGACCTGTCTCAGATACTTTTCAGTTTACATGTTGAAGCTAATGTTCATTTACCATTCTGAAAATTCTAGGGCCCTTAAGAATTATGCCAAAATATGGTCTGAATTTTGGCAGCTCATCACCTTCCTGCATTCTTTGTGTCTCTTCTATAAGGTATGAAACTTTTCCAGGCTGAGGATCTGAGCTCCTACTAGTCCCTAGTTCTCAGAATTCTTAGATCACTGTGGGTCTCATCTCTTTCTTTTCTAACTCTCATCCAGTCACTGCCTGTGCTTTTTAAATGGGAACAACAATGCCTGGATGACAGCACATCTGTTTACAGCATGGTTTACTAAATATTTTAACCCTACTGTTGAGACCTACTGCTCAGGAAGAAGTATTACTTTCAAAATATTCTTACTCATGGACAGTATATCCGGTCACCCAGGAATTCTGATGGAGATGGACAAGAAAGTTTATGTGACTTATTTTTTAATGTCTACTAACACAATATCCATTCTGTAGCCCATAGATCAAAGAGTAATTTCAACTTTCAAGTTTTATAATTATAAAAATGCATTACATAAGGCTATAGCTGTCATAGATTGTGGCCCTTCTGGTGGACCTGGGCAAATTAAATTGAAAACCTTCTGGAAGGGATTAACCATTCTGGATGCCAGGGAGAATGTTTTTGATTCATGGGAGGAGGAGATCAAAATATCAACATTAACAGGAGTTTGAAAGAAGTTGATTCTGACCCTCATGAATGACTTGAGGGGTACAAAGTTTTAGTGGAGGAAGACACTGCAGATGTGGTGAAAATAGTAAGAGGAGTAGAATTAGAAGTGGAGCCTGAAGATATGACTGAATTGCTGCAATCTTATGATAAAACTTGAACAGAGGGCCCGGTGCAGTGGTTCACGCCTATAATCCCAGCACTTTGGGAGGCTGAGGCGAGTGGATCACAAGGTCAGGAGTTCGAGACCAGCTTGGCCAACATGGTGAAACCCCACCTCTACTAAAAATACAAAAATTAGCCAGGAGTGGTGGTGTGTGCCTATAATCCCAGCTACTGGGGAGACTGAAGCAGGAGAATCGCTTGAACCCGGGTGGTGGAGGTTGCAGTGAGCCGAGATTGTACCACTACATGCTAGCCTGGATGACAGAACAAGACTGTCTCCAAAAAAAAAAAAGAAAAGAAAAACTTGAACAAAAGGAATTGTTTCCTGCATGAGGAAAGAAAGTAGTTTCTCAATGTGAATTCTACTCCTGATGAAGATGCTGTGAATATTGTTGAAATTATCACAAAGGATCTAGCTTATTACATAAACTTAGTTTATAAAACAGTGACAGGATTTAAGAGGATTGAGTCTAGTTGTGAAAGAAGTTCTACTGTGGGTAAAATGGTATCAAACAGTATCACATGCTATAGAAAAATCTTTCATGAAAGGAGGAGTCAGTCAATGTTGCAAACTTCATTATTGCCTTTTATTAAGAAATTGCCACAGCCACCTCAGTCTTCAGCAACTACCACCCTGAACAGCCAGCAGCTGTCAACATTGAAGCAAGACCCTTCATCAACAAAAAGATTACAACTCACTGAAGGCTCAGTTGATCATTAACATTTTCTAGCAATAAGAGTTTTTTAAATTAACATATACATATTTTTTGGACAATGCATACTAATAGACTATACTATTATGTAAATATAACTTTAATACACACTAGGAGACCAAAAACTTCATGTGTCTCACTTTATAGGGCTATTTGCTTTATCGTGGTGGTCTGGAACTTAACTTGCAATACCTCTGAGGTATGCCTATATAACCAACAGAAAGAGTGGCTAAATCAAGTAAGTTTGAGAAACACTAAAGTAAATTGTAGAGATTAAAAGTATATGTTACTCTCAAAGGTCCTAAACATTTCTTTAGAAGTATATTTAGCTGTTTTCAAACCATCGTTTAAGTTTTATTTAGACAAACAGGCTAGTATCTCTCAGGAATCCAGCTTGGAAAACGCTTCAAGAAGCTATTACTAACCACCATTGAGAGAACAAGAATTACTGCATCAGTTAGGAGCCAACAGGATGGGTCAAAGGAAAGTTTAACATGGTTAGATGGGAAGAACTAAGCTGGTAGGTCTTAAATCAGTGCTGCAGTGAAGATCTGGTGCATGGCAGTACAGAGCAGGGAAGTAGGGTGAGTGGCTTGTGCTGGACGGTTTCCCTCTATAAGGGCCCTGCCTAGTTCGCTGTTAAATCCCCAGGGCCTACATTATAACAGGCACAGAATGGATGATCCAGCAATGAATGACTGAGGCAAGTTGCATTCCATCTCTGTGCCCAGAGAGCCCAGGAGAGGACACTGGATTGAGCCAATTGTCTCTGCTTCTGTCTGGGGAAGCTCCTTGCTAGTCTTAACTGGAAAAGTCTCCCATACCACACATACATAGCTTCAGCCTGGTAGTGTATTCCTGGGACAGTGGTAAGGAGCTCAGAACTCCAGGACTGGATAAGACTTAGAAAGGAAGGAAACGAGACCCACACTGATCTAAGAACTCTGAGAACTAGGGGCTGGTGAGAACTCGAATCCTCAGCTTGAAAAGTCTCTTTTTTTGTAGAAGAGGCACAAAGAATTCAGGCAGATGATGAGCTGACAAAATTCACAGACTGTATTCTCTGCTTCTAATATTCATTGGAGTCTGGGTGTGGTACTTAATTTTTAAAAATACCTTTAAAGTCCATTGCAATGCCAGAGTCTTCAGATAATGAAAAGGGATGGGATAATCAGAGGACTGGACAGGATGCTCAACAAGGAGCTTGCACAGGGAGTATGAAAGGTACAAAGTGCTGAGTTTGCCCAGATAGGAAGGAGGAAGGGAATGGACAGCGCTGTGTTGTATCCTTTGTAGCAGGTACTTTGCCTTCACTATCCCATCTGTTCACCACAATGATAGGAAGTGATCATCACTCCCATTTCATAGATGGGGAAATTTGGGTCCTGAGAAACTAAGTACAGTAGGATGCCACACACAGCCCCTGGCTAGGTATTAGAACCTAATGCTGTCTGAGTTAAGCATCTGCTCTCTGCTTTGGATATCCATTGTCGATGGGAGTTGAGGCCTGGCATCATTTTCTCTTCAGGAAAGGTCACTTCCACCTCTCCTTCATGTTATCAGACACATGGTATCTGATCAGACACAAGAACCATGAAATTTGTCGAAGGTTTGGCCTGCTGGGCAGCTGTTTGGGGATCACTGGAGCTAAGAAGTATTTGTAGGAGACAGTGAATCCGTGGGACAGCTTTTTAAATAGTTTGTGGAGCTTTTTCTAAGTCTGGATGGTATATACTGATCCGCTGCCATTATGGCTCTGTGCTGGTTGGCCCCAACTGCGAATCTCTTCTTTCTAGGGTGATCGTTTGTTGAATACTGCTCTGACAAATCAGCACTTTTCAAAAACTCACAAAGAAAGAAAGTCTTGAATAAATAAGGGTAAAATATGTCATGTTTTTTCAAACTAGCTTCCATATTAAAATTTACCTGATTTATTTTCATTCCTGGATGAAGAGAGGCATGAATGTTTCACAGCTGCTACCAAATGTTCCAGAAATACCACTTAGGGCCAGAATTTCAGCATCTCCCTGATGAAACTTTGAACTAAGTTAGTTGATAAAAGATCAAAAATAAATTTGTTGTTCACTTTTTTCTCAGAGACGCTGGGTTTTAAAGGAAGAGAGACATGATTTCAAATTCCAGATCTGCTTTTGACTAGTTGTGTGACTTTGGGTAAGTTAATTAAGTTCTCTGCTTTGTCAAAGCAAGATGGGGATAAATGGTAATGATCAGATTTGCACAACAGCATATTCTTCTGAAGATGAAATATGTAACTATTTTTAGCAAATTTCTTATCACCAACAGGTATTCAAATGTTGGCTTTTATTCTGTTTTCTCCAATCTCAGCTCACTTACCCTGGGGGAGAATCTAGGAAATAGGTAACAGACTAAAAAAAATTACATGTTGTTAAATAACAGTCAACAGCTCTAGAGTTTTACCGTGCTAGAGTTTTGGCAAAACAGTTAGCATGTAACTCCTAGATTTGGAATAAACACCTATAGTGAAGTAAAAATCCAACTCAGATGCTCAGATCCTGTATGTTTCTGGGAGAGAATTGTGTCTTATTATATACCAACTACTGTGCTATTCTCTCCAGAAAATGATTGGTTGAATTAGGTGGCCAGGGAGTAAGAATTGAATAGATCCAGGAAACAGCTGTGTCTGCATGGTGGCAGCACGCTTCCAGCTCTTGCTGATTCATTTCTCTGGCAGTTTTTACTTAAGAAAACCATCCATAATGCATGGCTGCAGGACTCTATAGAAGGAAAATCACCAAAACGGTGAGCGTTACAAGCATTGCACATTTCCTTTTCCAATTCTGGGAAACTGCATGAGGAGCTACCTATAATTTTTCTAGCAGGAGCCTGAAAGCAAGAGAAATGTAGCTACTCAAACAAACATGGCAAAGTGGGCATGACTGATGTGTGTTTTGGGGACATCTTTACCATCCTTCCAATAAGAATTAGTGATTCAATTAGTCTGCAAACACTGGCTGAACATCCACTATGTGTCAGGCACAAGGCTAAGTACTGGGTATTCAGAGGGCAGCTAGATTCCTGTGATCTGTACTTTCATGGAGCTTGCAGCCTAATAATCTAATAAACACATCACTAAATAAATGAATATGTATTTTTAATTTAACAAAAATGCTGTGATAGAGAACAGTGAGAACGTGCTTAGAGGTGCAAGCAAAGTTCTGCCTCTAGAGTTCACATTTGAGCTGAGCCTACAAGATGAGGAGTCAGCTTTATAAAAAAGCTAAGACAAGGACACCCCGTCAAAAGCATGTGCAAAGTCTCTGGAAGGGAAAAAGCTTGGCTTGCCCTGGAAACTAAAAGGAAAAAGTCATTGAGGCTAAAGCAAAGCAAACAAGGGAAAGTGGCATGAAAGGGAAATTGGGGAAGAAAATCAGGGGTAGGTAGGCCTGTACAGAATGTAGCTTTTATTCTAAAGCCCATGTGAAACCACCTAAAGGTTTGAGTCAGGGGAAAGGCTTAATGCGATTTACAACTTAGAACGATCACTCTAGTTGCTTGGTAGAAAGACCTGTGAATGGAGGATGAAAGAAGATCCACAGCTAATTAGTAGATGTTTTAATATTCCAGGCATAGAATCATGGTAGGGGTGGGTGAGGGTGGGAGGGATGTAGGAACATGATGCCGGCAGTGACATTGCTGGTGAAAGAACAGTGAGGGATACACAGTAGAGCCGGAATTGACTTGTGGGATGTGAGGGTGACTAAGAGAGTTTAAATGGACTGGATGTATGGTGGTGCCACTTACTGGAATGGAAAATACTGCGGGAGAAGCAGAGGACAATTCAAATTTTCTCTGCGGTCCTTGAGAAGCTTTACTTACCTTTGTTATAGAATGAACCACACTACACTTTGCTTTCTTGCCTGCCTGACTGCCTTCCTTGCCAGCTCTTGAGTCTCTTTGCGAAAGAAGCACAGGGGTTGAAAGCAGGGGCTTTTAAGTCAAAGAGAACAGCTGAAATCTGTACTCTGCCTGGTACTGTATGGCCTTGAACAGTTTACTTAACCTTATAGAGCCTAGGTTTCTCATTTGGTAAATAGACTCCAAAAACACCTATCTTAAGGGTTGCTGAATTAAACAAATGTTATAGAACATGTCCAGTGCCAGTATGTGATCAATGAATGTTAGCTGTTTTTATCAGCAGAATCTTCCATAGTCTTAGTCTATAGTAGACACTGGGTAAGAATGTGTAGAATAAAAGAATGAAGGAACTGAAACTCACTTAGGTGGTCACTGAACAAATGAGTAAATCAGTCTCAGATTCTAATCTTAAGCCTGCTGTTAACCAACTAGTTACTGTTGGTTTTAACCTCCCCAGATTAAGCATAAGCTGGGTTTACTCATCTGTAAAATAAGGCAGAGGTGTGTGAGAGAAAGGTGTGTTAGACTTAGTGGTTTCTTAAGAAGCTTCTAAATGTGAACTTCTAATAGTCATAGGTTGTTTTTTTTTTTTAATACACTTACTCAATCCACTATTAAAGGGTAATCACATTAAAGAGTAATTATAATTCATTAAATTATCTGCTTTTCATTTGATGCTTATAACACTGGACTGGTGGCTTGCTAACACAATTCTTAGTTTATAGGTGAGAAAATTGAAGTTAAATGGCATGTCCATGGTCAGTATTTGAATTCAAGCCTTATACACAAATTACGATCCTTTTTCTACCACTCTCCGTGGCTTCTTGGACTAGGTAATAATCTTCAGATGCAAACAAAAAGAATTTATTTCTAACAGCCATATTGAAACCAACCACTTATAAATGTTGAGTCATTCTCAGCTTAACATCTATTTTAGAAAAGAATACAAATGAAGTTTCAGAACTATAAGAACTCCAACAGACAAGTAACACTTCTAGCATGCACTTACTTAGTTCTTTGTATTTCTATTATGCTGTTTAATGGACACATAATGTAAGCCCACATGCTATTTTAAATTTTTAACAGCCATGTTAAATAATTAAAAAGAAACAGATGAAATTAATTTAATATTATATTTTATTTAACCCCATATATCCAAAATATAATTTCAATGTGACCAATGTAAACATTATTTAGATATTTTATAGTCTTTCTCATTCTAAGTCTTCCAAATCCACTATGTACTTTACATTTATAGCACATTGCAATTCAGTCTAGCTACATGTGGCTATTGGCCGCTATGTTAAACAGCACAGATGATACAAGTAGTACAATCACACAATGTTGCATTTCCCTGAGGCTTAATGCTCCGATAATAGAATGGTGTCATAGTGTTACAGAATGGTTGGGTTGTAAGGTGCATCAGTTAATATGGCTGTATTTCTTAAAAAGATCAATCCAGTTAGTCAAACTTGGTGTTTTAATTGAGGTAGAATGTATTACATAACAAACATCTTCATTTAGAAAATATTTAAAACATTAGGAACACAGCACTATGTATAATAACTCTCAGCAAATGTATCTCCCTGCAGAAAGATCCATAGACATACTCTGTGTGTGTGTGTGTGTGTGTGTGTGTGTATGTATCTGTATATACATCTGAAAGAATTTCCAAGAAACTGGTCTCAGTGGCTAACTTTGGAAAAGAAGACAGGTCTAGAGAATTGGAGTAGAGATTTATTTTTTTATTAAATGTGCTTTTATACTGTTTGAAATTTTCACTAGAGTTTTCAACAGAAAAGAGTTATAAAAAAGTTACTTTTTCAACATAATAATTATAATAAAACTGCATATTTAGCAAGAATAACTATCAAAAAATATAAACATGCATCAGAGAGAAGGAAAATTCCATCAGTGTTTCACTTTTTATTTGTCTCAGTAGGGCTCTTTCATCAGACAGAAAGTTAGAAATTGCAGTGGCATGTTATTTAAGGTTACAAACAACATATAAACCCAAGAAGGGTTCAACTATATCACTGTAGCATAGGAGACAGACACAGTCTGTCGAAAAGTTCCTGTGGATTTGATGGGATTTGCAGCCCTACGTCACCCATGGGCTCAGGCTGTCGAGCAACCAGAGAAAATCAATACAGATGCCTTACTTGTACTCAGAATGGCCGAGCATGTTTGATGTGTTCCTGGCCACCCAGCCCAAATCATATTCTGGCAGATTGTGATCATGTCATTGCACTGGCTCTAGATTGATCAAATCTTTTCTTTTTTGGGAGTGACATGCTTTGGCGTAGTGTTTGTTTCCCAAAGTGAATCTACTAAACATTGATTCCAGGAGATACTCTTCTAAAAGATTAATAGAAGTTTTTGCTCTCCTTACCTGTTACTGCCTTGGAAAATGAAAATCAACAACATCATATTCATGACACAGAGAAGTACTTACAGAAGAAATCCTCTTTATGTTGTTTAGTATGGTATTTGCCAAGCCAATGGATGGGATCAAGCAACTTTCAGTTTCTTTGGGACACTCTTCGTTGCCACACCCGAGCACACCTTGGGAAACTCCGATGACTTTAAATGTACCTTGCTCTACCACTTACCATTTACATGGTCTTGGCCCAGTGACTTAATTTTCTTAAGCCTCCTTTTAAAAATGTGGATAATATATCTGTCTCAGAAATGAGGACTAAATTAGTTTAACGAAATAGTCTGTGAAGAGCCTCCATGATGGCCAGCACATGAAGGCACAGAAGAGTAGCTCGGTTGTCACTAATTCTATTCTTTTATACTCTCCTGCCCTTCTCTGTTCCTCTTTATCATTAGGCAAACTCTCACAGAAAGGATATGATCTCTAGAAAGGAGTAATGCTACTTAGAAATATAACTGTTAGAAAATGAGAAGATCTTTTTTCTTTATTATGGCACGTGTTTCCACTAAGGCTGATATTAAGGGGTGTGGATAAAACAGAACATGAAATAGAACTAAAAATTATGGACTATTCATGTACATGTTGCTTTAATTAGGTTTGAGCACAAATACATATTTTGTCCTACAGATAGAAATTCTTTAAAGTAGGAACTTCTCAACTGTAATTAGAAATTTCAGGACAAAATATAAAAATATAAACCCTACAGTTTCTTGAATTAAAACTCATTCTCGTGAATAGAAAGTCCACTTCTTGGTGACATAAATAGCCTAGATTCTCAACAGTGTTTCCAAGCTAAATGACCAAAAACTGTCTTATTGTTTGACACACGTTCCTCTTTTGAGGTCAAGTAATAATAGGACTTTTCTGAACTTAAGCAAAAGTTTAAGAATCACATGCAAGTGTGTTTATTAAAAAAAAAACTTGGTATCAGTCAGGGTCTCTATTTTTTAAGATCAAAATAAGATCATTTCAAATCCCATCTCGCATCCTGTGGAAGATCCAGTGCCGAAAGCTTTTGGGAATTCTCAGCAGGCTTGGCCTTGCATGGCCACCTGAAGCACCAAGCCCTGCTTCAGTTATCCTAAATGTGCAATCCTCAGGGCTCACTGCATCAATTCAGATGTAGAAGTCAATTCCTTTCTTGATGTTCAAAAAACAAACGAAAAATTAAAACAAAACAAACAAAAAGCATTCATTATGAGGACTTTGGGATTAGAAAAAATTTTAGGGAAAAGGAGGGGATTTACATTTCAGAAACATAAGCAATATAAAAATTAAACAGTAGGCATACCTTTTAAAGTTGCACAGTCCTTTCCTCAAAATAGAGCTTGGGGATAAACTCTGACCTCTTTACACTTTACATTCTCTCTCAAAAACACAGAAGAAAAAAACTTCCAGTGCCCTCAAAATAACCTAGTCAATATTAGGTTCCTTATTGTTCAGAATCGTCATAAATTCCCATTGCCATTTTCTCTAAAACACCTACTTAAGAGAACCCGTGTGTGAAGCACCTCCAAGTGGAAACCAACCCCTGTGATTACAGCATCTGCCCTTTAGATTTTCATTTTCATCTTGGGGTTCACATTTGAACCCATTGTTCATGACATATCAGTACAGAAGCTCTCTCCGTACCAAGGGACAGTCCTTCGTTTGGAGGATAACTGCTTATTTGTTTAACATGTCCCCAAGGGACCACATTAAAATGAATTTTATATGAGTTGCATAACCTGCATTTTAGGCTAGACAACCTCAAATTTGTTCTTCCAACTTAGTGAGTCATATTTTCAGAAGATGTAGATACAGTTAATTTTATGTATACGTGTGTGTATATATGTATAATATACATATGAATAATCAATAGATGTGATAAATACTGTCACTTTAAAAATGGTTTTTCAATTTTGTTGCATCATTTTTATATTCATCTTTTTGTTTGTGCAAACACTTATCTGGCATCATAAGGGAATGAGGCATTTTATATTTCATTATAAAATAATGTTCTTTCATAAGAAGTGACAAAAGTTGCTTACATAATATAAATATATTACTTAAATAACATAAATAATTCAACATTATTTTTAAAACACATGAGTCTTTCACAAAATGTAATTATCACATTTCATTAAGTTGGGATGGAAGCAATGTGAAGATGGGGTGGGAGATATACCATTGGAGAAATTCAGGATTACTCAAAATTGCAGTCAAGGGAAATCAGTTTGGTGAGTCTTGCCCAGTAATGAAATAGACTAGATTAGACTAGAATAGAATAGAAAAATTGGAGTATATCACATATAATAGGAGTAAGTATTCTTTTGTTAGGTTTTGTTTGTTAGGCTTTTATTTCTCTATATGTATATGTGTGTGTGTCCTTAGAGGAAATGTAAAATATGTACCTATTCTTAAACTACTTTATTGAAGTTTTATTGACATACAAAAAGCTGTACATATTTTCTGTACACAACTTCATGAGTTTAGGAAATGCAAATGCAAACCAAAATCACAATGGGATACCACCTCACACCTGTTAGAATGACTACTATAAAAAGACGGGAGATAAGTGTTGATAAGAATGTGGAGAAAAGGGAACCCTTGTACACTGTTGGTGAGAATAAAAATTGGTGCAGCCACTGCAAAAAACAGTATGAAAATTCCTCAAAAAAATAAAAATAGAACTACCGTATGATCCAGCAATTCCATTTGTAGGTGTATATCCAAAGGAATTGCAATTAGGATCTTAAGAAATAGCGGCACTCCCATATTCATTGTTGTTCAATAGCCAAAACACAGAAGCAACCTAAATGCACACTGATGAATGAATGAATAATAAAATGTACCATGTACATAAAAAGAAATATTCAGTTTTAAAAAAATAAGAAAATCCTGCCATTTGTGATAACATGGATAAATCTGAAGGACATTACGCTAAGTGGAATAAGCCAGACACAGAAGGAAAAAATATTGCCTGATACCACTTAAATGAGGAATCTAAAATAGTTAAACTCATAGAAGTAGAGAGTAGAGTAGTGGTTACCAGGGGCTGGGGGAGAGGGAAAGGTACAAAATTTCAATTATATAAACTGAATAATTCCTAGAGAGTTACTACACAGCGTAGTGCTTATAGTTACCAATGTTGTACTGCATAGATAAAATATATTACTGTGGGTCACAGTCAAAAGCATTTGAAAGTCACCAGCTGATGTGGTTTGGATCTGTGTCCCTGCCAAATCTCATGTTCAATTGTAATCCCCAATGTTGGTGGTAAGGCCTGGTGGAAGGTGATTGGACCATGAGGGTAGATCCTTCATGAATGGTTTAGCACCATCCCTTTGGTGCTGTTCTTATGATGATGAGTCAGTTCTCATGACATCTGGTTGTTTAAAAGTGTGTAGCCCCTCCTCCCCTTCTTCCGCCTGCTGCAGCCATGTGAGATGTGCCTGTTTCCGCTTCACCTTCCACCATGATTGTAAGTTTCCTAAGGCTTCCCCAGAAGCTGTGGCTGCCATGCTTCCTGTGCAGCCTGCAGAAACATGAGCCAATCAAACCTCTTTTCTTTGTAAATTACCTAGTCTCAGGTATTTCTGTACAGTAATGTGAGAGTGGACTAATATGCTGGCATAGAGGCCAAGCTGCAGTGGGGCAGCAGATGAGTGGGATCACCTCATTACAGAGTCTAGTCTTCAACCTTGCAGGTAAGAAATGGAATTTTCCTTGAACAGTGATCCCCAATTTACATACTGATTGCTTCCTGAATAAGAATCTAGGACAGGCTCAAGTTGAGGGCAGCATCAATCAGACCTGATATGTCTGTTGGACCAGCTATAAGAGGGCTTTGGAATTAAATTACTTTGGTTTAAATTCTGCTCTACCACTCACTAGTTGTGTGACCTTGGATAAAACACCTAACCTCTCCAACCCTTGGATTCATGAGAAGTTAAGATAAAAATAATCCTAATTTCCAAAGGTTCTGTGAGGAATATACAAGGTCATTATTTATTAAGTCTTTAAAATAAGTTCTCTGCATAGTAATCTGTGTTCAATATGATGAGAATCATTTTACTCTCCATAGCCGTACTTACAATAAGTGAATGCTGATCCCTATTCTGCATCTTACTTATAATAGGAAAATTATAAAGTTTTATATATTTATGATGTAGCTGTGTGTATGTATATGTATGTATAAATATGTTAAGTCATTGTTCATTGAAGGTCCTATATTTGGAGAGGTGATTCTTCCTCTGGAATGGACATAGGCTATAAATTTGGGACTGGTGGGGAGGTAGGTGGCTGAATTACATTAATCAATCTCATAAGAGGCAGAATTGTAAAACTATATTACTTTAGTATTTAGATTAGATATTACCTTTTAGTGATCAGAATCTTTGTATCCCTGAGATAGGACACTCCATTTGTTATTAAGATATCTGAAATGTCTCAACCTTAGTTGAGAAATTGTTTGAGATATATATATATATATATATCTCCACAATAATGAAGTGCTACGGTTTGAATGTGTTCCTTCCAAACTTCATGTTGAAACTTAATTCTCAGCACCCATCTATCAGTCCCATCACATGCTGACTCCTGAGTTAATCACTGCAGTTGGCAAGATGAGTGTGCTGACCAGCAGCCGGATTGATGTGCCTACACAAGGTGAAAATAATGGTGGTAGTGGTTAATAGTGGTGGATAGGGCAGGAGTCAAGAGGTACTATGATTTCTATTCCCACCAGCTCTCTAAAGAAACTAGTAGAATGGGAAAGTGTGTAGGGAAAAAAAAAGAAATCTACCGTAGTCTACTATGAATAAGTAGAAGGTATAGTGGAAGCAATCGCAAGAGAAATTTAAAAAAATGCTTAGAGTAACTATGTTTCTCAATTATATATGCACAGTATTTTTATATTAGATTTTATAAAGAATACAAGTGTATACATTTTATGTCTAGAAGATGGAAATGTATGTCACCTGTAAAGAAAATCTTTCCTGGTCATTGAATGATGGACCACATGAAAGGTTAGTTGTTTTGTTAATATAACCCAGGGTATTAAAATATAAAAGCTAGAGGTATAAGCAACTGCATAAGAACTTCATGAAGATTGTATAGACCCATGAACTAGGTTCAGAGGAATTGGTTCAGGAACTATTTGTTGCTGAAGGTTGGTGGAGAAGCAAATAAGAGTCTTCGACCCCAAGTCTCCCAACTTTGCTTTTATCTCTCATATCTAGAGGGGTCCTGCCTGAGTTTTCCTGTGAATGGAAAGTTCTGCTGCTAAAAAAAACTATCTTGAGAACCCAATATCAGATAAAAAAGTATTATAAATTTTAGGGTCTGTATATATTCACACATTCATTCAGTCATTCAACAAACTTATTTTAGTGTCTACTATACACAATGGTGGGCAAAATAAATCAATTAATCTGCCATAAGAAGTTAGGAGCTAAGAATTTAAGATGTATCTGTCACTATCTTAGCATTTTTTAAGTTCACACTGGAAACTGCCCAAAGTCAACTAATATTTGACAGATATTTAGCAAGCTCCTGTTACATGTAAGGTAGTAGGTAAAGCAACACAGGTAGGTGCTGGAAATGCAAAGATGAATAGCAACTCTGCTCTCCAAAAATCACAGATCAATACTTTGCTTCTTGGTCTCAGCGATGGTGGACTTTTGACCTCCTCTTATGCTTCCACTTACAGTGACGGAGGAAATATCAAGTGGGAGTCATCTTCCATATTTCTTATTATCCCCCCTTCCCCAACAACAACAACAAATTCCTTCTGTACAGTTTTAGAAAACTCCATGAAGAAAAATAACAGCAATATAAGAGTTCTTGGGTGGCTAAATCACAACTCATGGACTATCTGTAGACCCAAGAGGACTATTCAGTATCAACCTCATTCCTAATAAAGGAACAATATTTCAAATGCAAAGGCTTCTTGGAGAGGAAGCTACATGTTTTTGTTTATAACATCTGTACTTTAATGCAGAATTCTTAGAGCAGAGTTTCTTATAATGTGGTTCATGGGTCACTTATATTACAGCCACCTGGGGAGCTTGTTAAAAATGCAGATTCCTGAGTTTTATCCCAGACCTTCATAATGAGGACCTGCAGACTCTAGAATTCAGAAATTATGATAAGGACTCTAGGTGAGTCTCGGGCACATTAATGTTTCAGAAACAACATTTGAGAAACATTTTAATGGGTAACCAATCTAGCTTTGTAATGTATGTATTCATTCATTGTGTTATGAGTAGGCAATATTAATGAACTCCACCTTAAAAAAAAGGAAAAAAAAAACGCACCTCATCCATATACTGTTAACCAAGTCATTTTGACCTGCTACTTACTAAGGAGTTTCTCTCTACACACCAGTATTTGATTCTAATCAAAATCAAAGTGACTGTTTGCTGGATAATGAACACCCTCGTTTCCCCTTGTTAAAACAGTCCAGGCATTCAACAAAGTTAGCAAAACAACAGCTGTGTCTAGATACTCAGCAACCCCACCCTCAAATTTCTCCTGAAGCATCCAGGAAGTCTTTGGAGGGGACCTCACATGTGTTCTCATGTGGTTCCTATGTGGCCTCTTCTCCCTCAGATTTGCAGTAACTATCGCTCTGACACTGTTACTGGTGCATTTGGGGCCTTCCACTCATCTATTACTGACAGAGGCAGCTCTCCAGGCTGCTGCAGTTTTCTCCTCTCAACCTCTCGAACCTAGAAGCTCAATTTGGTTCCACTTTCATGCTTCAGGTTCCAACAGTCTACCCTGCCAGTGAGGAATACTGTCTCCTGCTATCATTGTGTTGTCCTATGTATCTGAGGCTTTCAACAGGTCCACCTTTTACCCTCCATGTCTTTTGAGAGATTGAAATATGGTTCTCATTTGGTTACATCTTCCTGTCCACAGGGTCATAAGTCATTCAGGGTAGAGTTGAGGATATTGGGCAGGAGGCTGATGACACTCCAGTTGATCCTTTTCCTTACAAAGGGCCTTCAACCTCCTGTGAAGCTTGTTGACCTCCACATGCTTGCTGATAGGCTGAGGTTACTTTTTTTTTTCCATAAGAGGTTTTAAAGGAATGCTTTCATTAGGTTAAAAGTGTCAGGGACATGGGGGCTTTCTGTCTTCCTGCTCTGCCACCTACAGCTTGTTGGCTTGCGATAATGGGCAGGTATTTAAATTTTTGCTAATTACCCACAATCTACAGTGTCTGTCTTCTTAATCAATTTTTAACTACCCCTTGCTTTTTTTGGTAAAAGTATAAAAAATACAACTAAGAAGTTTCAGTAGCTTTTCAGAAGCATATATGTAACATGAACAGCTGATAATAAAACAACTGAGATTTAAACAAAACATTGATGTTTACTATCTTCTAGGGTTTGTGAATCTTTTCAGTTCTAGCTAATCAAAACTCTCTTACCTTTCCATAACAACCAAAGACTTCAATGGTATGAGTACTGTGAGCTGCAGACCACAGTTCCATTTCAAACAAAAAGTGCCATAGAATTAAAAAAAAAAAAAAGAAAGAAAAGAAAAGAAAGACAGAAAGAAAAGAAGAAAGAAAGAAAGGGAGGTAGGGATGGAGAAAAAAGGAACAACTATAACTAGCCATTAAAGTTAATTAGAACAAAGTGTCAGAAACAGAACTTTGAAGATTTTCTTGATGTTTACTTTGAAACTCACTTTCCCAAAGCTTCCATGTGCTTTTTTATTTGGTTCGATTTCTAGCCCTTGGGCTCATAGCAGCAGGTGTGGGAGCGAAAATGAAATCAGAAGGACTTTGGTATTCTGGAGTAAATTGCTGTCCACTGCATTAGCGAAAGAGAATAGATTGTAGCTAGGATAAGAGCAGTGTAAATAATTTTAAGTGTGCAGTGCACACAGCATCGATTTGAATGACCTGGTAACTTGGCACCATCCCAGGCAATTATTCCCTAGGCAGGATTTATGTTGTGTGTTGTCAAAAGCAGTCCAAATCTTTGATACAGATATATGTTTAGAAGTTGCTCTTCTCAATTGCAAAAGACCATTGGATTGCTCTGTTATAGAAATCAGAAACCATTTTATCTTTCTTTTTCTTTAAATTCAATAACCCTCAATGGTATTAGGGAATAATTCACCTTTTCCCAGTCATTTAAATCTTTCTGAAGATGCACATGCAGACTTATTTTAAAAGTCTCTGAAAATGACGACAAACATTTATCATTACAAAATATATGAATGAAACAAAAAAATCCTACACTTTAATTTTTGAAAGTATCCTTCATATACATCTAAAACTATTCCTGGGCTTTTAATAAAACTGAAGGAGAAATTAAAATATGTTAGGTTTTTCCCCCCACTCCTGCTTCTTTTTGGGGAAGCAGCAAGGCTCAGATTCACATAAAGAACCACATGTTAACGTCATAGCCTCAGATTGTCTGGATAAATGCCAAGGAGCACATCAGAGTTAGTAATGAACCTTCTATTGACAACTCAGTCAGCCTTTTGACTTCACATTTTATGGCTCCCCACTCTGCCTGACATTATATTTTAGGACTATAGTTGGGATGCTGAGCACAATGGTTTGTACTTTCTAATCTCAGGTGCTCAGACACGCACTGGTAGATTTTTCTTTTCTGTTAGCAGCAATACATCTCATGAACCTATGGTTTAAACTTGGCTGTAATTTTGGCAACACAGCTGCCATTCAAGGGCTGATCTCTTTCATTTGTTGTATATATCTCTCACTTACAACTTTCCAAAGCAGAGCCAGACACCTGAGCCATCCTCTGGTAGAACTGTGAGCTAATATATAACATCTAAATTTGTGCATGTATTCTAGGTTATAGTATGAGAAAGAGAATGCCAGCCTCTAATATTTTATCCACTTCATTTCCCCAACAACTTTTTTTTTTTGTCACTGTTGCCTACCACCCTTCTCTTGGTTTTCCCGAAAACCCTTTTTGTGAGCAAGGCCTCTCTGAATCCTCCTCCAACTTATTTTGATAAACTGATCTCTCTTTCCCAGTTTTCCTCCTTCTTGGAAATGAGACACTGTAAAACCAGGAGAGCAAAAAGAGGAATTTGTTTGCTCAGATCAAAAGAGGAAAGAAGCAGACACTCTAGCTATGCAAATAAGGGATTTATTTTGACAGCATAAAACTGTTCTATTGTCTTACCAATCCTCCACTTATAGGATCTTAAGTACTTCCCTCTCCTACACACCCCAGAAGTAACCACTAACTTGTCCCAGAGAATTGAGAAGATGAGGAAGTCCTCAGGGAAAGAAATACAGGAGGGTCAAATAGACCATGGCTATACAAAGAGGGTTTTGAATTCCTAGTGATTCAGAGGGTGGAAGTGGAGGGCAACCCTGAGATGTAAGAAGCTACTCAAAATCTCTAACCTCTGGACACTTATTGAATGGAAATTTTGTCTCAAAGTAAAGAACAATTTGTACATCCTTGGTATTCTGTGTGAGTACCTAAGACCAAGGATGTTTAGAAACACCCTTTCCATTAGTAAAAAGACTAAGACTGGGCTTATTCTAAATTGACTCCAGGCATCTTCATGCTGACAGGTGGCCAGAAGGGGCTTGTAGAATGAATGAACAGCATGAAAGAGGCCTCTGTCTCTCTCTCTTTCACTCTTTCTCCCCCTTAAACACACAGATCAACTTTTGTGTGAAGCTATTTCATTAACTCAGTTGATCCTCTCAATAGATGAAACAGATAATTTATGACTTGTCTACACCCATGGGATGTGCTGGGATGGGTAATCAGAATCAGATTTCCCAATTTGATTACAATACACTGCTTGGGCAGCGCCTACAGATTAGGACCTCAGAACAATCTGAGAAGGTCCTTGTCTACATGGCTACATGTATAAAGATCCCTGGACATGTGAAGGGCAACCCTGAACCTCCAGATCTCACCTGAGTCTTGGATTGCTCAATTTGGCAAACCCAGATTCCTCACGCCCATGGCATTAACTATACAAATTTATTTTCTATATTATTATGAATTTTTAGAAATGAGGATTTTTAATTAGAAGAAAATTTGAGATCACATCCTGAAACGTTACGATAGCTTTGCCGTTTGATACAGCTCATTGCCTCATATGTGACTTTTCTGCCACAGTTGTTTTTCCATGGACAGTAAAGTGGGGTCATAAACCAAAAATAAAGCAAGGAGTTATGGGCTTTTACAGTTAGTGGTAATCTCAGAGATCATCTGGTCAAAACCTTTATTTTACAGAAAAGAAACAGGCCCAGAGCTTGCATGCTTTCATTCATTTACATTTATTCATTGAATTCCTACTGAATACATGACATTGTTGTACATAGTGGAGATAAAGATGTAAGCAAAATGCACAGTTTCTGTCCTTGGGACATTTACATTTAATCAAAGAGTGAAGATGGGTGTGTATGTATTTGAGTGGAATGCCAGGTAGTGAGAGGTACCAGGAAAACAGAGTGTGCTAAAGAAACAGTAATAGGACTGGAAGTAGGAGCTCCTCTGAAGATAATGGCAAAGCCTCTAAGGGAGTTTAAGCAGGCGCCTGACTTATGTGAGGGACAAGGACCATGACTAAGTCAAGGGAGAAGTTCCAGGCAGAGGAAGCAGTAAGTGTGGAGACTGAGTGAGAAGAGGCTATTCCTGTTTGAGAGACAGCAGGAAGTGTGGTTGGAACACTGTGAGCAAGAGGGAAAGTGTGTGAAATGAGATCAGAGAAGTATCCAAGGTTCAATTATGTAAGTCCTCCAAGGCCAGAACAAAAAGCTTGAAATCTATTCTGAACGTGATAGAAAAAGACTGGCCACTGGAAGTTTTTAGGAAAGAGGGTGAGGAGATCCAGTTTACATTTGAACTGATCATTCTGGCTGCTTTGTGGGCTGAAACTATAGGGGATGCAAGAGAAAAAGCAGAAAGATCAGTCAGGAGAGGATTATAATAATCCAGGCAAAGGCTGGCGATGGCTTGAAGGAGGCTGATAAGTGGTGACCTGGGATCAGATGTTAGGAATGGCGTGAAGGTAGAGCTAAGAGGATTTCCTGAGGGGTTAGTTGTGAAGTGTGAGAGAAAGAGAAGAATCAAAGATGATTCTAAGCCTTTTGAGCGGAGCACCTGGGAGGATGAAGATGCTACTTCTTAAGATGGGGCAAGAAGACAAAGCAAATTTTGGAAGTGAAAAAAAGAAAGCAAGAGTTCAGTTTTAGACACATTAAATTCAAGACATATATTGGGCATCTAAGCAGTGATGTCAAGAGATTGGGTCTAGAAATGTAAATTTGAGACTCACTGTCACTGATTTATTAAAATTATCATTATCATTGGTCAAAGATGATCCAAGATCCTCCTTGACACACCTGAGACATGAAGCCTGAACTTCTGCTCCTTCTTTTTTCCCTATCTGGCTGTAGGCTGTATTTAGATGACTTATTAAAACAAAATAGACTTGCCAGAAATTGGCATGTATTATTTTCATTTATATATATGTATATATGTGTGTGTGTGTGTGTGTGTGTGTGTGTGCGTGCGCATTAAAGGAAATAAGTGAAAGCTAAATTCAGTAGGAGAAAATCCTGAATAGAAAAACAGTCTTAATAGTAATTTTTAAATCAGCAGAATTTTATGAACTATAAACTTAAAATAAAAGCCCTGACCTTGGCATGATGTTTTAACTAAAGTGCAAACAGAGAGAAAGAGAATGTCAACTGGAGTGTCTTAGCAGACCTTGACCCTGGGAGAAAGTTGAGTTAGAGAAATGATATCAATGTCAACTGGTATCAAGTTCACATAGAGCTTCACATGGCGTGAGTAAAATGTCACCAACCTGCACCTGAAATATATTATAGCCAGCTGAGCCCAGGTGGGATATTCCATTTAATTTCATTTGTTAAAAGAAGGAGAAACTATGCCCCTGAACAGCTGGGACTCTGAATAGAATCCTAATGGAAAGAGCTATTATATTTCAAGTCAAGGGTAAGAGGAAGGGAAGAGGAGTCAAAGAACAATCAAACTGTCTGGAGGAAGAAGGCGCAGACTTGACAGTTTATCTTCTGATTCAAAGGATTCAAAGCTGAAAGTCTCTTGCAGGTTCCAAGAGAGCATGATATTTATTCAGGAACAGTATCACAGTAGAGTTTCTGAAGAGCTAAACTGGTTGCCGAGAAGAAACAGTCTCTAGTATTTCACAGGAGATCCTGGATTTGGAATGTCTAACAGCACCAGGAGATGTGTAACTCCATTTTCTAAGAGTTGCACTGCATACTTTCAAAAGGTTCAACTGGATGAAAGAAGTGGGTAACACCGACTGGTAAGGTTTTAGGAATAGTGTAAAGGACTTGCCTATCCAGTTATCCCATTTTATCTTCATTAAAAAGCTGTAAGATGGGCAAGACAGGTAAGATCACCCGTTTTCCAGCTGAGGAAGCAGATGCTCACAAATGGTGGTGATAGCGTCCAGTACAGGGGCTTCATTTGGAACTTGTGCCAAAGGAAAGCATGTCAGTCCCACAATCAACTTGGTGAAATAAGTGTCAAGCACAGCAGGAAGCCAGAACTGCTGTCAATTGCCCTCCTCCCCCTCAGCCATGGATATATTTAAACCCAGCAATAATAAAGCAAACTGGCAGCTGGCGCTTTCGTAGTGCCAACTCTGGAGCCCCTCAGAAGAAAACTTTTTTTTTCTAGACAGAACTTTTTGATTCTGTTTTATTATTCATTTGCTATTTATTTCTAAGTGAAACATTTTAAAGTTAGAAATTGGGATGAACTGAGCCAAACTGCAAACAAAAACATGCCTTGAGCAATGTGCAGGTTTTTAATTTTTTTACATTCTGCCTTCCTGGCATCTGCCTGTAATGCGTGATGTGACCAAAGACACCCAACGCTCAGATACTGGTACACCAGCCCCTCCACACATCCAGATCTTGAGTCCTCAATCAGCTAGCAAGAGGACTGATGACACATTATACTATTAAGACAAAGATACTGGTAAGCATTTATTTACTGCCTAGCACATCACAGTCACTAAGCATATATTTGGTCCCCACAAAATCTGGTGCATAGGGCTATGCGTATTTTACAAATTAGGAAGCTGAGGTTCAGAAAAGTTAACTTGTTTAGGGACAGCTTCCTGATTCAAACAGCACCACTTTTGCCTGCATCACTCTGGTCCCTTTGAACCTCAGACTTCCAAAAACAGTCAATGTGTTTCCTTCTGAGGGAGACAGACTGAATTTGTGTTGCTTTAGGGGAGGTACAAACTTCTGCTTCCTACCCAGAAGGTTACAATAGACACATCTAATGTTTTGAGAACCGGTATGAAAAGAGTATTCTGCAAAGGTGCCACAAAACTGAGCTCATATCGTCAAATCTGTTGCTTCCTAGGTGACTGCACAGTCCCTGAACCATATGAAACTACCTCCCTCTTCATCTGTAAAATGGGAACTATGGAAGATGATCTGCCTTCTCTCCTGGGTTTCTGTAAAGTCAAGTATATAAATGAGTGAAATGAGCCTTGTTGATTAAAACATTCTCTAAATGGATTAGCATTTACAAAACATTCTCTAAATGGGATTAGCACAATTTTCATCATCTAAAAGAGAATGCCACCAGAAATTCTAGCATCCCTTTATTCAGCCATGGTAAAACCTACTTGAAGACTTTACTTGCCTGTCCCTTTTACTTCTATTAGGTTGGTGCAAAAGTAATTCAGTTTTTGCCATTGAAAGTAATGGAAAAGCCACAGTTACTTTTGCACCAATCTAATAAGAACAGCAAAAGAAACAAATGGGTTTGTGGAACAGAAGCCACAGAGAAAGAATCATGTTTTCACTAAATCATGAGGAGGGGCAAATCTGCTGGTGCTGCCAACATGTGCCAATGTGTCTCTCAGCTTGCTCCATCACTAGCAGGTGTTCACAGGCTGGTGAGGATGGAGAGTGAGCTTTCCCCCCAATTTGCCTGTCTTTCACTTGTCAAGGCTTTTGACAGGCATTTTGCAGTTCTCTCTCACACCATTCTAAGCATGGCTGCACAGCATGCTGCTTAAAGCAACCCCAAGTCACAGAACTCCAAAAATCCTTCATGTTTTTATTTGATGGAATGCCGAAGTATGAGTGTTAGTAGCCCATCCTCTTGACATGAGTCTGCTTCATTCATCCTCCTGATAGATGGGCACACAGGTCAAAAGGTTGTCTCACTGTGATTGGGCTTTGCTGTGGGTTAGATGTCAGATTTGATTTTTGTGCCTGTTTAAGAGTGAAAATATCCCTTCTCCTTGCTCCCATGTACCCTGTGTAGAGTACTTATTTATATCACAATCACCTTTTAGAATGTCTGTCTCCCAAACTAGGCTATCAACTTCTGGGAGCAGGGGCGCTAGAATATTCTGAACACACCTGGCAGAGTGCCTGGTGTTAAAAGGTAAACTTTGACATATTAAGATTTTAAAGAGTTTATTTGAGTAGACAGTAATTGATGAATTAGGCAGTGCCAAACCATAAGTAGTATAGACTCTATCTAGGGGGAACAAGAGGCAAATTTTTACTAGGTGTTCAGGGAAGCAATACAAAGTATTTGATTGGTTAGAGTTGAAAGTCCCTATTTAGAGGTTAGTTGGCAGTTTCTGATTGGTTAAGCTTTAGTTTCACTTTGCTAGGTTATCATCAGTCACACTGATTTGAGTTTCAGTTTGCTACATAGGAACTCAAAGCACTGGATCTGTCTCAGCCTAATGCCCTCCCAATTACTTATTTTAACACTGGCATAAAACAAGGGCTAGTATTGAACTGAATCAATACAGTGTATGTGAGGTACCTGAAAACGGCAGTTTCCTTGAAGGAAATAAGACCAGGTTTCTTCTGGTCATTGAAAACTTTTTTGATGATAGCATGGTCAGAATCTAGGGCCTTAGCTAGGTCTGACTCCTGATCCCAGGCTTAATGGCCATTTCCGTGGTTGACCATTATAATGATGAAGCTACCTGTGGGCTTTACTGTGCTCACTCAGCTTCACATATAAGCGCACACCATTTAAAATATATATATTATTTAATACCTGTAGGCACAAGAAATAATGTGCATTTTCATTGGTTTGCTTTGCCTATTCACTGATAGCATCTTTCCCTTTGCTAAGGTTTGTTTTTATTTTAGACACAACCTACATAATATACAGTGTTTAATTCATATTACTAAACTGGTATTATGCAGAGTGAAACTGAAGGAAGTATTTTCCTATTTGGGCTGTTTAGAAATAGAAAGGGACCACACACACACATGCACACACCATCCCACCACCACCAGTCCCAACCTTTCCTTTGACTTTCCATATTTCTTTTGAATGTCTGGGCAGTTATGGAGACTAGGAGAGGTGCCAGGTTCATGACTATGCCAAATGTCCTGCTTGGGGTCAGGTTCCAGCCCATGCTGAGGTTTGAGGGAGGAGGCGGATGGGCAGACAGCTGACAGAACACTCGGGGGCCCGTAAGCAGGTGAAAGGTAGTTTTATTCAGCAGCTCTCTCAGCAGCAGCTTACTCACACTAGCTCTCTCACACTGTCCACCTTGTCCCAGCTGCTTAGTCCAGTGGCTCCCACACAGAGCTGTGCAGCTAGCTATCCCTTCAGGGTCAGCAGCTGAACTCTCTCTCTCACTGGGCGTGAGTGAGCTGAGCTGTGTCCTAGCTCCCTCCCGTCCATCAGAAAGGATGGACAGCTCTGGCTCTCTCTTTCTCTGGGTACGAGCATGCCTGTACAGTGTCAACAGGGAAATTATACCTTTTATAGACGATAATGGCTTAGAGCCAAGTGATGAGCCTTCCCGATGTTATGGCTATGGTGGTAAGCTTCTCTATGTTATGTCTACATGGCTGTGATAACAAGTAGAGTTCTATGCCTGCCCTCTAAACTTGCTGAGTCATACTGGATGTTTACCTCAGCCTATCCTTCACCAAAGCACAGCCATGTTCCTTACACTCCACCCGCTAGGCCGAGGGAGACATAGGCCTTGGATATACAGGTTATACACATAAGCTTTGGGTACATAGGCTTGATACACACATATAAAGTGTATGTATATATCACATATAAAGGCTTGATATACACATACACATATGTGTATATCACATATACATCATAGCCCAATGTAGGCCAGAGCCCCAGAGATGCCCACCATCTCTGCAGGGGGTCTTCAGTAAGGTGTTCAATCACCTTAATCTCTTGTGACACCTCTTGTAAGGCTTCTGTTATGTTATTGGTGGTTGTTTGGGATAAATGTACAACATTGTGTCCCTACAAGAGCACAGGTGCCACCTCAGACAGCTGTGACCCTGTTTAAGGCCATCCAGTTTTGCCGTACCACCTTCCTGATCTGATTAACCTTATTAGTTAGCAAAAGGAGAGCATTGGGCCCAAGCTGTGTGCTCTGCCAGGACTAGAGCTTTGCAATTCTACAGTAATATCACCCGCCACACTCGCAAAAAGCGGAAACACAGCACCTCCCAGTTATGCGGGTGACTAGGCAATGTGGGAAGCACAGTGATGGCACATTGGGCCACACCCGGGTACAGTGTCCAGTCCATTTGGCTGGCAGATATGGCCATCCTGTGTCCCTACACATCCATAAACTCTCAGGGGGCACAAAGTAAATGGGGGCCCAGCCTGTGTAAAGCTGCTTGTTCTACCACATGCTTCACAGAACTGGATGCACATGCCAGGGCAAGATGTCTACAGCTGCTGCTGGAAGGGTGGTGCAGATCCAACAGTTGGAGACATTGGTCACCTCGGTGTAGGTGTGGGCCCAGTCCATGATGCTGTTGGACATACCAACCTACAGCCAGAATGACAAAGCGAGCACAGGTACTCACAAGGGTAAATCATGTCCCTTAGGCCAAATACAAGCCAACTTTTATCTCTAGATAACAATGCAGCTGCCAAGGGCTTCTGCCCTGGCGATGGTATCACAGCTTATCAGCTCCCCATGGTTCTTTTGGGTCCTGTACCCATGCCAGAGTCACAGGGGAGCTTATGATAGGCCACACAGACAGTACATATGTCCCCCCGGAGGAGGGTCCCTTCCCCGGCCATTTCCCTATGAATGGTTAATTGTGGAGGCCACACATTAAACACCCAAGGAGTAACATGTAAATTATACTGCAGACCCTCCCCCCAGGGGGCTATAAGAGCCAACCATCTGCAATGAGGGGCTTGGAGGGTCCATGGCCAACACCAGGGTTGTTTCCCTACCTTTAGGGGCAGTGGGGCAGGCAATAACAGATTACCATTTGTCCCTGTACCTCACTGGAGAAGGTCATCTTTCCTCTCATAGATCTGTCCACATGGCCTGATCCTACATGGCTCAGTGATGAGCTAATTTTGTAACTTTCAGGTAGTTAACTACATGGTTAAGCCTAAATAATCTGCCCAGCTATTGCTGCAGATTACCGTAGGTGTTACCTCCTTGGTGATCATTATCTACACTGCCCTGGGTTTAAATTATTAGCTACTTTGCCCATACTTGGTATCAAACCATATAGTGACAGTACTAGGCTGGACTGCAGCAGCAATCTAGGTGGCAACAGTATTCTGGCTAGACCTATCTGTATACCATGTCTCATTAGGAATGGGAGCGCACCCTTCCTTAAACAGTGATGGCTCAGGGTCTAGGGGTGCCTTAGGCCTGAGGGTCTTGTCTTACGTTAGGATCACAGGCCCTGAAACCTCTTGTAACTTTGCTGCTAAGGGACTTGTATTTGGCTGCTCTAAGCAGGTGCTGCACTTTGCTAAAGTGGATGTCTGTGTTGTCCCAATCTAGAGGGTTGTTATCTAAGACCATATCCATCTTGCTATTGGGTAAGTCATCTGCACAACTGTAGCCCATCCTACAGTGCTCTTATGAGCCTGAAGGGCAGCATATGCAATTACTAACTGCTTTCCCAGTCTTGGGGGTGGTTATCTATGAACACACCCATCCAGCTATTACTAACTGCTTCTCTATTAAGGAATACCAGAGCTCAGCTCCCATCTATAGTTGGGACCAAAAGCCTATTGGCATACTCAGGTGCTCCATGCACTGCTATGGGCCCTAACTAAAACTATCTGTGGTCATATGGACATCTAGCTTAAATGGGCACCCCTGGGCAACTACCCTTAGGGCTTGTACCTGCGAAATAACCTGCTTGGCTACCAGACATTCTGTCTCAGCTTCATCATCCAATCCGAGGTAAGAGGGATGTTGCTGCTTCTAAACCTGCAAGAGAATCAGAGGTTATCATAACATCCTCAATAAGATCATGACACATGGTAGGGCTTTGCATATAGCCTTTTAGCAACACTGCAAAAGGTCATTGTTGCCCTCCCATGAAGGCAACCTTTTGCTGGCTCTCTGGAGCGATGTCAATGGAGAAGAATGCATTAGCCAAGTCCCATCACAAAGTGCTGCTGTCCCAGTTCCATTGTCGAGTGGTCCATCAAGTCCATGATGGAAGGTCCAGCTGCATGAAGAGGGGGTGTTGCTTTATTCAGTTCCTAATAACCCACTGTCATCTGCTTTCTGACTGGCCATACCAGGGAATTGTAGGGGATATGGATGGCATGGACTATTTGCACCTCTGCTAACCTCTTAATAGTCTCAGTTATCTTTGTATGCCTCCACTCCCACCACCACCAGCAAATGGTATTGAGAAGTGGAGGTAACCCATCAGGGTTGTGGCCGAACTTGGGCCTGGTGATGTGTATGTCCACACAGTACCAGCTTTACTATACAAACCCTTAGTCTGAGTTCTCTAGCCATGGTGTGTAAGTCCAGACCATGCCAAATGTCCACCCCTAGAACATATTCAGATATAGGAGAAACATACACAGTGTACAGGCAGGGAGTCAAGCAGCCAATGCTAAGATGCAGAGACACAGGTTTCACCTTCATTGGCCCCCATAACTATCAGTAAATGCAGCTTTGCCTAGAAACTTATCCTGGGTTCCCATAAACTATGCTGCAGTCTGCACCAGTATCTACCAGTGCTAGGACCTGGTGTACATTAGTGGGGGACCAGTGGATTGCCAGCTCCACATATAGCCTCCAGTTGTCTGGTATCACCCACTGAGCCAGGCACCTTGGCCAGTTCCCTAATCAAACAAGAAAGGCTCCATATCTCCACCTGTCTGCAAATAGTCCTTGTGTTGTAGCGTCCGGGTGGGAGTAGGTTGAACAACATGGCTTCGCTATCCCCACTTAGGCATTCTCTGGAATTGCTGCTCTGGGGACAACTGCCTTCATAGAACCAACAGCATTCCATTGGGTGGCCTGTCAGTTTTCTTCCAAGCAACCCCAGCTGCAATTAAACCAGTCGACATCTGGAGATTAAGGACCTTAGTGCTGAAAGAGAATTTAGAAATTATCTAGTCTGATCTTCTGACTTCACAGTGGGTAAAGTTTATGTGGTTAAATGCTAAGCGACTTGCTCAAAAGTGTCTTAGGAACTGGTGGCAGACCTAGGATTAGAATCTGTGTCTCATGGCTTCAATCAGATCTTCTTTCCATTTACGCTATAATTAAGATCCACTGTACAAAGGTCAGTCAGGTTCAGCTATGCCTGAGGCTCATCAAACTTTCTTAAGCCTGGAAGGCTTATTAAAGTACAAATTGGTGGGCTCTATCCCTAGGGCTTCTGATTCAGTAGCAAATGTCAATAGGCTGAGAATTTGAAAGTCTAATAAGTTTTCAGGTAATGATGATCCTGCTAGGCCAGGGACCAAACCTTGATAACCACTGAGATACACTAAAGTTATCAAGTGTAACAAGTATTTCTTTTTCTTTTCATTCATTTGTTTATTCACTCATCCATCAAATATTTATTGAACATCATCAACTGAAAGCCTCACTTGTTGGTGCTGGGGATGGGAGACGTGAAGTTGACAAAAGCACAATCCTCTTCTTGAGGAGTTCACAATCACTGGGGAGAGACAAATGCATAAATAAGCAATTACCAGGCAAACATTTAAGGGCAGTGATAGAGTTAATGGTTGCACCGTAGTCAAAGTAACTGAAGTGGAAACATTTCATGGAAGGCTTCACTGGAAATGGCAACACTCAGGCTTGGCCTTGAAGAACAAGTGGGATTTCTCCATATAATGCAGGGACAAAAAGATATTCCAGCCTGAAGGAACAGCCTGCGTAAAGGCATAAAGAATGACATTTTAGGGAGAACTGGCTTAAGTAAATGGCAGAAACATAGGCTGTATGGAGCAGATGTCAAGGAGTGGAAGACGATCAAGACAGAAAGGTATGGAAATGAAGTAATGAAAGGCATTCCATGCTCTGCCGAAGTGTTTGATATTCATCTTGTATGCAGGAAGGATACTGAAGGGTTTTCAGCAGGGACATGTTTTCAAGTAGCTTAGGCTACAGTGGAGAGTAGATGAGAGGGTTTTCTGGAAGCAAGGAGGAATTAAGAATCTATTATAGCAATCTACATGAGAAATGATGATAACTGACCCAAAACAATAGCAATGGGAATGGATAGAAGTGAGCATTAGAAAGTTAAAATAACGAGTGCTTGTTAACAGGTCGGAAGTAAAGAATGAGAGTAAGGAGGGAGTCACAGATAATTCCATGGTTTCTAGCTTGGCTAGCTGATGAAGTAGAAAGACTATTAATGGAGATAAGAAATAGAGAAGAAATAGGTTGGAGGGAGATACTAAAGGTTCATTTGGGACATGTTGGGACTCTGATGTCTGAGGACAGACAGGAAGGGATGTTTTGCTGTGACTGGGAAATACGGTTTGAAGTTCAGGAGAATGGTACAATGTCAGGATAGAGATTGGGGTGATGTCTTTGAAGGGTATGAGTTTAGGGAGATGAGATGAATGTCTTGTCCTGGATTAATAATTACATTGCTGTCACAGTGATAAGTGATATAACCTTAATCAGAAAGAAGAGAAAACCAAGAGATTAATGATACTAAGGGTAACCAAGAAAAAAGTGAAAATCAAAATGTAAAATTTCTCATTTTGAAACTTGAATATTTTGAGAATGGATGCTAAGAAAACAACTGTAACAACATATGTTTCTAATTAGTGTTCTTAGCTGAGCCACGACTGGTTCATTGGCTTGGGACCTTCTTTGGGCAAATTCTTAACTGCTCCAGGCCTCAGTCATCTAATCTGTAAAACAGGGTTGCTGAGGATTAAATAAAACAATTCAGGTAAAACACTTAGCATAATAATTGGAATATAAAGAGGGTGCTGGAATTTTAAAAACATTTACTTCTCAGTGGAACAATTGTGCTAGAAAGCAGAAAACCACTAAAAACACGTATTAAAACGATCCAAGAAAACCGCTAGTGAAAGAACAAGTGAAGTCAGTTACTGGGAAGACAAACGCTTTTCAAATAAATGGCTTTTTCTGGTTACTTCCTGAATACACAGAATGCTATTTAGTCTGATGTACCACCTACTATGACTACACCACCACAAAACACCTCTATTCCTTGTATTAGTTTTCTATTGCTGTGAAATAAAATACCCCAACCTCAGCAAGTTAACACAAACTTGTCTCAGTTTCATATGACCGGTATTATGCTTAGGGTCTTACCAGGCTGAAGCCAAGCTGCTGTTCGGAGCAGTGGTTCTTGGTTCTCAAGTTCACAGGTCATAGGCGGCAATCCATTTCCTTGCCATTACAAAACTGAGGTCCTCATTTCTCTTCTGGCTGTCAGCTGGGGGCTCCTCTCAGCAACTTCAGGCCGGCTGCAGTTCTTTGCCACATGGCCCCCAGAGGCAGTTCACAACATAGATGTGAACTTTTTCTCTACAGGCCAGCAAAGAACTTCTGGAGCACTAAATCCTCCTCATGCTTGTAATCTGACTTCTCCTGTCTCTGACTTCCAGATGAAGATTTATTGGGCTAATCATATGATTAGCCCTTCTGATTAATCCATTTTATGGTCAACTGATCTGGTACCTTAATTACATCCGCAAAATCCCTTCACAGCAGCACCTAGAATGGTGTTTGACTGAATAATGGGGAAGTGTGTGTACCCCAAGGGGTGGAGACAGGGACCATCTTAAGACCCTTCTACCACATTCCTGAAACACATGCATGTTCAGTCACAGGACTGAGCAGTGATTTTTTTTTTTGTGGCATTGCTGCATTTAACATTTGACCCTTTGGCTATTTCTCTACACTCCATTTATATTTGAATGACAAATTGTGAATATTTCAAAGTCAAGATATATGCAGTTTAGAAGAGTGACATATTTTTGCCCCATGCTCTTAGGATACCTCTGAATGATGTGCAATTATGGGTCTTTCACCTTTGAGTTGTGCCCCTAACACCTACATAATTATTGGGTCAGGGCAAGAATTTATTTGTCACTAAAAAACAAACAAAAAACAAACAAAAAAGCAGCTTTTCAACTAAAATTGTTCACTATTCTTTAATATTTAAGAATAGTAATGTAGTCCTGGCAATAAATCAGTTGAGGCCAAGCCTGGTTTGAGGGGGTATGTAAATGTATACTTGCCCTGAACATATTTAATTAAAGAGCATGTATTTTATGTTGTCAAATCAACTGGCTTCTTCCAGGAGCCTCCTAGCTTAGACACAGCCAGGCTGAGAAACCATTCAGAAAAAGGAGCAGGGAGCAAATGCTGAGGGTGGAGCTGAAGTACAAATCATGGTTGAGATGCTTAACCACCAGGACCACCAGAAACAGCTGTCTCTGCAATTGGTCTCAGCCAGGTAAAACTCCAGAAACTTTTTTTGAAACTGCTCTGCATTTGGGAGACTCCAGAGCTGCCAACAACAGCTGTCTCCACAACTGGCGTAGGGAAAAAAAAGAGATCTCTCATCCCCTTCCCCTATCTTACCCAGGTTCTTGAGGGTCAGTCTATACATGGGTCCTTTAATATGTTCATTTTGCTAGCTGATCACAATGTTACAGACTAGTCAATGCAATACACAATAGGAACAAAAGATGGTATAATGATTTCTTGAACATCTCAAGACACCAAAGTTTATACTCACTATACATAGGCTGAGCTAATATCCTGGACACTGATAAAAGTCGGTGTTCACACGTATGTTCACATTTTGGTCTCTGGATCCCACAAGTGCATTTTAAATTACTTTTTGTACTTTTTCTCTTCTCTCCTTTGCTATAGGTAATAATGAGACTATAAACTCTCTTTTCCATGCTGTAAAGGGATTCTGAATTCTACAAATCATAATTAAGCTAGTATTCTTACATGACTGAGTTATAATCCATTGATCCTAGGCCATTTATCCTGTTTACTCCACCTCATATTCAACAAAACGAAAGATACTGGGGACGCTAAGTGAACGCTAAGTGAAAGATTAAGGTGATGTCTCTTTTGTCTCTGAACCCTCTCTGTGAAGATCAGACTCATCCCTAAAACAAACTTGGATTTCTGAGTTAGCCCTGGCAGAAATCAGATTTTGGAGTACACTTAAAAACAAATAACTTTTAACTACAAATGCAGATTTTCCTTCTGCTTCTTCCCACATTATAGACATGGTAGAACAATATTTTGCCCATACTCAGTCAAATTGTTCCAAGTTGGGAAGAACCAAACACAGACACTTTGGCATTATTAATGGTAAGAAGTCAGGTTTATTCAGAAAAAGCTGACTCACACTTGTAAAAGTCTGAGAAAAACATTAAAATGCTATTATAATACAGTTGACCCAAACAACACAGGTTTGAAATGCACTGGTCCACTTCTCTGTGGATTTTCTTCCACCTCTGCCACTGAGACAGCAAGACCAACTCCTCTTCCTCCTGTTCCTCATACTCAGCATGAAGATGAGGATGAAGACCTTTAGGATGATTCACTTCCACTTAATGTAATAGTGAATATATTACTTTCTTAATAACATTTTCTTTTCTCTAGTTTACCTTCTTGTAAGAATACAGTATATAACACAACACAAAAAATATGCGTTAACTGCTTTATGTTATCAGTAAGGCTTCCAATCAATGGTAGACTAACTGCTGGTTAAGTTTTTGGGGAGTCAAGGTAAATGCAGATTCTCCACTGAGCAAATGGTCAGTGCTCTTAACTCCTGTGTTGTTCAAGGGTCAATTGTGTACGTTAAAGAGTTATTGTTTACAAAGTAGGTCGAGCCCAGACCAATAAGTTAGGTTTATGTGTTTTTGGCTTAACCTAAGGAAATGTTCAGACTAAAGCAGTTCATCAGAATAGACTGCCTTTTAAAGCAGGGAACAACTTGTCTTTGTAGGTATTTTAGGTATATGAATGACCATATGTGATCTGCTGTGGGTCATCTATGGTCCCTTCCAACTTAAAACTTCCATAGTCATGAACACTGCATAACTGCATTGTGGATTTCATATAAATAATATTGTGTTGCCTTCTTTAGGTTTGAAATGTTTTCCTTCTCAATTGCATAGACCTATAGAGCTCTGTCCCCACTATGAATTCCGATGTAGAAAATACAAGATTCTAAAGTCATCTGTGAGGCTAAATAGACATAGGCACTTCCACATAATTCTGCAAGAAGCAACAGCCTTGAAGGTACTACTTGCTCAACCTGTCATTCCAAACATATACACTATGATTAGCAGCTGAATTTAACAGTATCTTTGTGCTTTAAAAAGGACTTTATACACCTTTACAAAGAAGTCGTAGTACCTCAGGGTAACAAAACCCAACTGGCAGAAAACATGGACTTCTCTTAGAAATGAACTACATATGTTTGAGTATTTATCTCAAAATGATTGTAGAAGCATATCCTGTGGGAAAAGATCAAAAGACCTTTTTCTAAACTAAAGGTTTTGAGTTTTTCTTGTGACATTTAAGTCTTTTATTATATACTTATTTTTATGATTATCTGTTTCATAATGGTTATTCTTGCCTCCATGAAAGACTAAAACAAAAAACTGAGAAGTTCTGGCTCCATTACTGACTTACTGAATGACCCTAGGCAAATCATGTGGGCTCTTTCTTGTGTTTTAAGGTTTACCTCCAATGAAGTAACTACCTCAGATTAGCTGTGAAGCTCGTAAGATGATGGATTTGAAAACGCCTTACAAAGTATGAGCAGTAGATATACAGAAAGTTTCACGTACTTTTATATATTGCATGTGGCCCACCCATGGTTAGGTTGATAACAGGTGTTGATCCAATTATGGAAGAAATAAAAAGAACTCTTTAAAATAATAAAAATAGCTAATTTTCCCATTGGTTTATCATGTCCTCTATTTAAAAACTTTAAAAAATTATATTAACTATATAACTAAACGTATTTGTTTAGTTATAATAAATATATGCAATAAGACATACAATTATATGTTTCAGTAATTAAACAATTCAATATAAATTATATTCCCCTTCCCAAATAAGACACAGAACCTGTTTACTTCTCCGAGGGATTTATTAGTTCCTGTGAAACCTATGAAAGCCACAAACACTCATAGCCAGAGGATGACAACCTATAATTGTCTTTTTAGTCTTGTAGTATCCACAGTACTGAGGTCTGTCCATGTACAAGTGTCTCTCCATAAACTCCATGTCTGCTCTGTGTGTCAAGGGGACAGGTACAGGAGAAG